>VDFB02138806.1:71240-113886 GCA_007258455.2 Sequoia sempervirens
ATTTGGTCTTGATCAATTGCTTCTTCTTCCTCTTCTACATTTGAACCTTCTTCCTCTCCTTCATCCTCACTTTCCTCCCTCAGGTTTAACCCTCTTCTCAACTGCTCTTGTAACACATCAATTTGTCTCTGGAGGGCTGCTAGTGCATCTCTTCCACTAGTATTTCTACCACCTCGACCACCTCTGGCACCACCACCTACCGGGAATCTTCTTGGAGGAATCTTTCTTGACCTCGACCCACAACCACGATCCTAGTGCGAATTGCCTCACGATTGGCAATTTGTCCACACGCTCAAGAAAACCCGCTCTGATACCACTTGATGAGGGCGGAGCCTGAGACTTAGAAAATAACCCACAAACAAGAGAATGATTTTATTATTCAGAAAATGGAGCTTCTTACATGCAAAGGATCTCAAATCCCCAAGTTCTACAACACATGCAAGTTCAGACTCACAGAATCCACCTTTTCGCAATATGCGAGCTTGTCCCCAAAAAGTTACCCAAAAATTAGAAACCTACCCATAAATAGAGCTCCTCTTTAGTTTGGAGCCAAAAAAACATTCAAATTTGAGTTTAGGCAGGTTTGGCGCCCAAAAATTACAAATTGAAGTTCAAATTTCAGAAGAACATTTGCAATTGTATCTTCTAGAAAGTGTGCCAACTTCCCAGGGCCATAACTTTTGATCCGAGACTCTGATTAGCAAACCATTTGAACCATTGGAAAGGTATCAAAGTCAATAACATGCTTAAAATTTTCTACACGAATTTCAGCAAGTTTTAGGGCCATTCCGGGAACTCTAAGTGCCTCAAATCTAACTCAAAAGATTTTCAAGTGCAAATATGGGAAACTAAAACTGCAATATCTTTCAACCCAGGAATAGAAAATAAAAACCATAAATTGGAAATTTCATTATGATGAAAAGGGTATCCAAAAATGTAAATTCATCTAAAAATTGAGAAACTTGAAATTTAACTATTTTTTGGTGATGTAATATTGCCCTTACACCACTGGATGCTCCTGCATCATTTTTTTTTATCATTATTGGATATTTTTGAATTGCTTTCTCATTCTAGATATCAAAGGTAGTGTAGGTAATTGCATGGTTGATATCAATATAACCTCTACAAATTTTTTTTAGTGATTACATCATGCTTTCTAGTTTTCATATATAAATTCAAGAAAATTTGGTTTCTAAAATTTTGATGGCTATCTTTTATTTTGGAGGTATTGAGGATCCACCATATGGTGTAATTAGTTTTATGAGTATAGTAAGCTGTCAAGAAGTTGATATATCTTCACTAAGATGTGTCAATAAAGTAATCTATCTTCTTACTACCCGTTCCTAGGAAAGTACATTTCAAAAAAATAAAATAATTTTTTAGTATCCTATTGATGAGTGTATCAATATTGCTAATGGATCTTCAAACAATTATGCAATAAAGATACAAAAATGACATAGAGTGTTTTAAATCAATATTGCTTTTGGATTCGATTGTGTTCAAATTTTTGCATCAATGTTTCAAATCACACTTCTTGATCCATCATCATAATAGAAGAGAGCAAGAGGAGAAAAATGGTAGATTACATGCTTGCACCTAATTAAAAGAAAGAGAGGATAGGAAGGTTAGGAAGCACAAGGACTAAGGAGAAATAATAAGAAAATAATAAATAATAAATAAATATGAAGAAACTAGGGACAAAGAAAATACAAGAAGAGAAAGAACAAAAAAAATTGAATTCAAAAGTAAATGAAAGCCCAAAAAATGCAAAAAATACAAAAAACTTAAAAAGAAAAACAACCACCAAGCATAACAATAAATGAAATAAGGAGGAAATCATGAAAGCTATCTTTTCTTTTGAAGGAAATAAGGCCCCTGGCCCTGATGGATTTCCTATGTTCTTTTTTCAATGGTTTTGGGATATTGTTGAAAATGATGTCATGAATGTTGTTAAGGAATTCTTTGGATCCAGAAGGCTCCTTAAGGAACTAAATGCTACTTTTTTGGTCCTTATTCCTAAAAAACCAGGGGCTATGGAGTTTGAGGCATTCAGACCCATTAGTCTTTGCAACTCTTTCTATAAAATCATATCTAAGGTTTTGACTTCAAGGATCCTTTCTATCCTTCCTTCGTTAATTTCCCCTTAGCAGAATGGTTTTGTACTTGGAAGGAAAATCTTAGATTCTATAGTCATAGTCCATGAGAATATCCATTTGCTTGTGGAATCTAAAACTAAAGGGTTTCTTCTAAAGTTGGATATATCCAAAGCTTATGACAGTGTTGATTGGGAGTTTTTATTTAAAACTCTAAGGGTGTTTGGTTTTAGCAGCAGAGTCATTCAGTTGGTTACTATGGTTTCCACATCTATTATTGTGAATGGATCTCCTTCCAAATTCTTTCAAAATTCAAGAGGTTTAAGACAGGGTGATCCTATCTCACCTATTCTATTCACAATAATGGTTGAAAGCCTAGGAAGGAATCTTAAAAGATTAATTGAACAAAGGTCTCTTGCTGGTCTTAGTCCTTCCACTAATTTGATTTTTTCTCACCAACAATTTTTTGATGACACCATTTTGATGGGAATATCTACGGTGAATGAGGCTAATACTTTGAAAAAAACTTTGGATGTGTATGAGAAGGTGACTGTTCAAATGGTCAATAAACAGAAGAGTTCCCTTTTCTTCTTCAATACCCCTGAGTATAGACAGGTCAAGATTGCAAGAATCCTTGGTTGTAGAATGGAATCCTTACCTTCTTATCTTGGACTTCCGTTATGCCTTAAACCTCTAGATTCCTTTTGGTTTTCATTGGTTGACATGTTCAGAAAGAAGTTGGCAGGATGGAAAGGAGCTCTTTTGAGCCAAGCTGGAAAAATTCAACTTCTTCAAGCTTCTCTTCAGAACTCTCGATTTATACTTTAAGCCTTTTCAAAATTCCTACTAAATATGTTGAGGCCATTGAAAAGATCCAAAAAATATTCCTTTGGTCTAGAGTGGAGGAAAGAAAGAGAATGCCTCTTATAGGGTGGGATTTGAGTGTAGAGCAAAAACCTTTGGGGGTTTAGGTCTTAGAAAAATCATAATTATGAATAAGAATCTTCTAGCCAAACAAATATGGAGATCCTTCTTGTCTGGTGGAGAATGGAAAGACATTTTAAGAAGTAAATATATGGCCAACCATATGTCCCTCAAAGCTTTGTTGGACTCTCCTATCCTACCTCGTGGCTCAGCTTGCTAGAATTATATGATTGCTGGTAGAAATTTTTTCGAATTAGGGATAGGATGGCACATTAGAAGTGGAAATCAAGCAAAATTTTGGGAGGATAGATGGATTTTTAAGGAACCCCTCATCAAAATTGAATGATTCATTAGATGGGTTGAGTTATGTAAAGCTGCTTTTGGGGAGCTTGTCAAAGATTATTGGTATGAAGGAGATTGGGTTGACTTATGTGTGATTAGTTAGGAGTTGGCTCAACTTCAATCTTCCTTAAAGGCTGTCAGTATGGGACAGACTTAATAGGATGATATTCTTGTTTGGATGGATAACCCTTCGGATAACTACTTTGTCTCTTCGGCTATCTCTTTGCTATCCCTTTCTCAAGCTCCCCCTCCCTTCTGGTCAAAAGCATGGATAAAATATTTGACTCCTAAATTCAATATATTCTTCTAGATTATGCCTCAAAATAAGGTGCTTACAGTGGACAATCTTTGTAAATGGGGATTTCAAATCCCCAACAGATGTTACCTTTGCAAGTGTGAGGCGGAGTCAACTAACCACTTGTTTCTCCACTTTCCGTTTGTTTCGATAATTTGGGGAAAAGAAAGAAGGTTATGGGCATTTATATTCCATTTTTTTGTTTGGGGAGTGTGGAAAGAATGTAATAATAGACTTTTCAGGGATAAGAAGATGTCGAAGAATAATTTCTTTGAAAAAAAATTTAGGCTTATGAAGGAAAACTTCAATGTGATTCCCCAAAAATCTCTTAACCTTGAAGGAGTTGTGTGTACTCCCTTTGATCTAATGATAGCAAAGGATTGGAATATTAATGTGGATGTTTCTTTTGCATTCAAGCCAACCAAAAAAAGTATGGAGGGTGTGTGTTGGACCTTTCATCCAAATGATTGGTCTAAGGCCAACTTTGATGGTGCCATGAAGGGAAATCCGGGTATGGCCAGAAGTGGAGGTGTGTTAAGGGACTCAAATGGTAATTTTATGGTGGCTATGGCCATCTCCCTAGGTCATCAAACCAACCATGTGGTGGAGGCTATAGGAGCTTTTCAAGTTTTAAAGTTAGCTCATAATTTGAATATAAAAAAATTATGGCTTGAAGGGGATTCTAAAAATATCATTGATTGTCTCTTAGGAAGGACCCCCCTCTTGGTCGATAAAGAATTGGATTGATGAAGAAAATTCTATTCTAGACAAGTTTGATAAAGTAAAAATCTCACATGACTACTGGGAAGCTAACAACGTGGTGAATTACTTTGTGAATGAAGGGGTAAGGAAGCAAGGATTGAACATGTGGCAAAATTGTAGGGACTTGAGAGCTGAAGTCAGGGCCTTACTAGATTATGATGTTATGCATGGGAAAGAGGAAAATACATTTAATGATTAAAGGGAAATGGGCTAAGTACATTGAAATCAAGAGATTTGATGGGGTCGCGTCATATTACTTAGCTGGGAAGAAAAAGTGGCATGCTTTGTGGGTACTTTAGAATGGCTGTGTAAATTTGCAATAGGTGCTCGATGCTGGTAGAGACTACAGTAAGGTGTAAAAAAAAATGGGGGGGACATGAAAAGAGTTGAGCCAAATAGCTATGAGATGCACACGAGGAATGATAAGGTCTGGAAGCAGATTGTAAGAGGTGGGCTAGTTCCATTTCTGGAAAAACTTCATGGGCCTGATACTATGGCCACAGACTATTTTGAGAAGAGCTAGAACAATGGTGAAATAATCCTCTTTGGGAGAAAGGTGAAACTAGATGAGAAAATTATAGGGGAGGTGACTGGAATGTCCACTAAGGGTGTGAAGTTTTAGAAGGTTTTCTGATGAGGCGGTAATCAAATTCCCTAAGAAGGATAAGGAGAAATTGAAACTGGTTAAAATTTCCAATAGCTATTTTGAAATTGACACCATCAAGGCGCTGTGGAGAAAGGTGCTTCATGTTATTATGGAGTATATCACCCTAGATGGGAGATTCACAAGAGTTTATGGTCACCATTTTTCCATTCTTAACCACTTCCGCCATAAGGTACAAATTTCTCTACCTCATTATCTATTTTGTTCATTGAGTAATAGCCTTAAGGACCATAAGAAAAATCCCAGGGGATACCTTATTCTTCATCCTGGTCTTATTAGGTTAATATATGAACACTATCAAATCATGTTGGCTTTATCCAAACGTGTTGCCTCCATGACATCTATGGACTATGATACAGATAGTGGGGGTTCAAAGAATCAGCCTTACGAGGAGAGAATTTTTGAAGCCCACCCATCCTCTGAGCTATCTAGTAAGAAAACCCAACCTACAAAACCTAAGCTTGCTAAAGTTAACCCTGAGACCTACCCCGACTGCCATGTCCCCTTAAAGAATCCCATTCTCAAGGGCTCCCCTGCCAACAAGTTGGTTTCCTACTTTGCTGACTCTTTGGAGGACAAAATTGAGAACCCTGAAGTTAGCAGAAATTCTATGCCCTCCCCTCCTGCCTATTTTAGAGCTAATGGTACTAGATTTCCTAGCTCCCCCAACCTAGATGATGTTAACCTCATCTTAGACTGGGTTCAGTCTGGCGATATTCTTGCCTTTGCAAGAAATGGCATTGGTGAAATTTTTAGGGTTTTGAAATGGGCCTATCAAGAAATTAATGATCTTAATCAAAGAAATAGGGCTTTGTATAGCAAGTCAAAGGAATTGGAACTGAAGTTGGCCGCTCTCAGCAATGAAGAAGGAAAATGGAAAAAGAATAGTACTGGAACGAGAGAAGGTGACACTAAGGATATCTACAAGACTCTAGAAGCTGAAATGGTCAAAATAAAAAATAACATGAAAACTGTTGTAGCACAAAACTATAAAATGGCTAGGCATAATGCCATCATCATCAATGCAATGTTTGAAAAGTTGGAAAAGACTCAACAGGGCTCGTTGGTCATTGACCTAGAAGAGGACAAGGATAAAAGCAAGAACGAGGACCAAGGTATTTCAAAAAAGACCTATGCCACCTTAAAAGGAAAGCACCTCCTACTACCCAGATGTTTCAGATTTTAAAGAGGGGGGTTCAGGATATGAACGATTTGGAAGCTGAGACTGTGGACTTATTAAAGGCCCAAACTTAGTTATTGTTGGCATTTTGTTTGGTTTTTTGGTTCTATGGCCTTCGTTGGCCTTTTTGGTGGCTGTGGACTTGTCTTGTTGTTTTTACAACCTTTCTACTTTTGGTGTCTTTAACAATCTTATCTTTTTTTTGTAAACTTTGTGGTTTCAGGTCCTTGTAAAACCCATTTTTTCCTCTTTCAAAAACAATAAATGAAAGACATAAGCAACAAACAACCACACATATAAAATCAAACACAAAGAATAAAAGGCGAAAATCTAGATATAAATATATTGAGAGAAAGAAAAAGAACCAAAAAAGGAGGGGAAAGAAAAACTAAAAGAAAAGAGAACGAAAAAAGAGCTTGAAAAATTAACATAAAATGAAAAAGAGATTACTAATGCAAGTAATATAAGCATTAACATAATATAAGCATTAAATTCATATAGAGTGTTTTACCAAGGAAACTCATTGATAGTTCCTTACATGTTATTGGAGGTTGGTGGCACTAGAGGTTGGAGGAGTTTTCAATCATCTCTACTCAACTTGTCACTTAGAGATGGTGTTTTTCATGAGAAGCATATATTTTTGTGTTTTCTTTTATGTTATTTTTTTAAATTTTTGATAGATTTGAAGAATACATATATTGTGAAGTTTTCTTTTTGAAGACAAGTAGGGATTTGGTGAACTCAGTATGGATTTTTTCCCAAATATTTCATGAGTTGTGATCTAGGGAATTATACCTTTTTGAAGGTCATGAGACAACTTGATGGAGCAATGCAATTTTGTCCAATAATTTATAGGATCTATGATTTAAGAGTTTAAGAAGGTGGTAATTTGGGAACTTGAGAATTAAGCTCAGAGCTACAACCTTTCAAGATTTATGAAGTAGCTTGATGGAGTTCCACCTAATTCAAGATTTTTTTCTTCAAAGAAAAAAAATCTTCTCAAGAATGTGTATTTATTTTGTGTAATCAACATATTTTTTTGTTATGTTCACCTTAAGGGGGGTCCCTTAACAAGGTGAAATTTGAGTTTTCGAGGGTATATTTGCAAGAACGATGTAATAAGGGGGAATGCTAGATTAATTAAATTTGTTCCACTTACACATTGGCTATGTTGGTTAATTATTATAGTTGAAATAATTATAACTCTACCTATATTAATTCCACCTATTGTGCATGAATAAAATCATTGAGCATTTACCCTTTAGAAATTCCTCACAAATATATAAATACCCTCTCAATATAAGTGACACATTAATGTTTACTATGATTCGACATAAACTTTCTAAAAATTCATATTGCTTGGTCAATATCCAATCTAGTACATACCATTGAATACATTAGGATCCCTTCAATAAAAACATAAAGAAAATTATACATATCATCCAAATTGAATCATTTGAGGAAGAAACATATATCCAATGAAAGGTTAGTGCCTACAAGTAAATAAATGCTCACTATGGTTTGTCAACAAAATTTCTCTATATGAGCCAAATATTTTTGTGAAACTGGTTCTTAATGAATTTTATTATCAAATTGAATTGTGTTGCCCCTAAATATTTCATGTCAAAAAACCAAAAAGTTGGTCTTTAATCTCCCTATCTACATCACCTTGTTGTTATCAATAAACATATCATTAATGTATAAGATAATAATTATAATTTAATCAAAAATACATTTTATGTAAACACAATTATCTTCTTCACTTCTAACAAAACCAAACTTTAATGCAAAAGAATCATTTCTTTTACACTACATCCAAATAAATTATTTCAATACATACAAAGACCATTTTAACCCACAAACTAATTTTTATTTCCCTTTTGTCTCAAATCCATCCTATTATCACATCAATCCTATTGTCACATCAAAATTTCCCCTTCAATATCCCCATACAATAAAATACTTTTTACATCTATTTTATTTACATTAAAGTCAAAAGAATCAATAATAGAAAGTAGGAATCTAATAGAAGACAATTTTGTAGCAAGAGAGAAAATTTTAGCAAAATCAACTTCATCCCAGTAATCTAGTTTTGTACCTCTCAAATTTACTATCTACACTCAATTAATTTTTGAAACACTCATTTGCAACCAATGAGCATCCTTTATCAATACAAATTTACATCGATTAGTATCTATGTGTACACATTAGTTGGATTACAAATGTGTATATTTTGTGATAGTATATACATGGGCTAACCCATGTGAAAGTAAAAAAATTGTTTGTTGATCACAAGAACCATGTTATTATGGGCACATGTAAGAAGTTGGGTCCACAAAATGTTCAAAAATTGGGAGTTTTTTTCTTGATTTTTAGAATTTGTCATAGTTGGACTAAAAATTTGAAGCCCTTACATAATGAATCTTAAAAAAAAATAGTAATATTAAATTTATTATTTTGAGTCTAGTTTCCAAATATGTAATGTATTCTAATAATCAAATGATATAAATTATTTTTTTAATAGGAATATATAAAACCCACTTTTAAAAAATCCTTTTTAGGACCATACCATGCATGTGTATGGACTCCATATTTTGACCTAAATAAAAGTATTTTCTAATTACTTTTGGGGAAAGATGTGTAACAAACTAAAGATTGGAGATTCTTTTAGTGTGAAACAAGTTGTTGGTGGCATGGTGGATCTCCCTAGTGCTTCGAAATATGGGATCAATGAGAAGGGTTCATGCACTCGTACTCGCAACAAAACCAAGAAGAACATGGGGATCCCTATAAAGGAGGTAGTTGAGGTCATGGATATGCATCAAAAGATTATAGATAGTGATTTGGAAGCTACTAATATTTTGAAAAATATGTATTTGGATGTTGTTTTTGTCCTTTTTGGTTGGTTGTTTGTTGGTTTTTTTCTTTTGGTTGGTTGTTTTGTCTATTTTTTATTATCTTTTAAAGTAGTGGTCTTTTTGTAAAGGGTTTCGGGGTCCCTTCAAAACCTGCTTTACCTATAACAAAAAACAAACCTTCATGTATAGACACCATAACTTGACCTAAACTAATCATTTTTTAAAAAAAAAATCATTATGTAGAGAATTGTTTGTAGATTGATGCCATATAATTATTTTACAAAAAAATAAATTAAAAGTTATTAAAATTACAAAAGCCTGACATTTCAAGTTTATGGAATAATTTCCTCATAAATTAATTAAAAATAATAAAACATAATCAAATCACTCAAAAATTACATATTTGAAAACTCGACATCGTGATCTATAATGGGTTTCAATTTCATAAACCAATTCTAAAAAAAAAAAACCCTTAGTTATATTGCCAAAGTTATTTTTTTCTCTTCACACTGCCTTAGCCTTTTAATTGTAGGTCCAAGGCTAAGGGTTGGATTACTAAGCCTTTCCTGAGCCTAAAAACAAATCAAAAAGTGGGTTGGGATTTCATTTTTTTAGAATGGGTA
The DNA here is from genome assembly GCA_007258455.2 of Sequoia sempervirens. Classification (NCBI taxonomy): domain Eukaryota; kingdom Viridiplantae; phylum Streptophyta; class Pinopsida; order Cupressales; family Cupressaceae; genus Sequoia; species Sequoia sempervirens. The sequence goes on from VDFB02138806.1 coordinate 80,982, forward strand.
CCCACTTTAAAACAAGTACTCATTCTAAAAATAGAATGGGTACCCACTTTAAAATGGAATAGAATAGGTACCTATACCTATTTTAAAATGGGTACCTATTTTAAAATATAATAGGTACCTATTTTAAAATGGATACCTATTCTAAAATAGAATAGGTACCTATTTTAAAATGGGTACAAATTTTATTTTTAGAATGTTCAGGTGCCCATTTAGGAACAGGATCTTGATTTGAGGCTTGGGTCCCCGTTCCTAAATAGGTACCAATTTTTTTAAAATGAGTACCCGTTTCTTTCAACATTTTTTTTGTGCAAAACTTTATCTCTTTTTGGACCCATCTTCTTTCACTTACCTTTGTCAGTGTATAGTTATATTTTGAAAGATACTAACATCTGATTCAAGGTGTTCATACTATTAGGTATGATAAACTCATGTTTGAAACTTGCTAAGTTTTGAATTAAGTTAGGATGGATTAATTTAATGCCTAACATTGTTTGATGTTGTATATAGAAAAATTATGCAAGAACTTAGGGGGGAAGTATGTCATGACCCTAAAAATTTCTTTCATGTATCTATAATTTTCATAAACCTTTTTATTATTCTATCAGAACAATTGTAATATAGTGGAGAGACCATTATGATATATGAGATAGAGGATTAAAATATTTAAAAGGAGTGGAATAAATATCATATAAGGTGAGTATTAATTTCTATATCTTTTCGATTTATATGTCATGCAAAGAGAGAAGTGAGTTTTGTTTTATTTCAAAAAAAATCATAGGTATGTGAAAATTTTTGTTTCATTTCCTTATTATAATTTAGGCACCAAAGGGAGTAAAAATTTTGTTGAGGAAGAGAGAGGTTTCCAAGATAATTATACATATGCTTTTTCAAATTCCTTTATCCTTTATGTTGTAATGGATGTCCATTTTTTTTCAAAAATATCCCATTTTACCATGGACAAGGAGGATAGTCGTGAAGTCTGTGGATTTATGATTTAAGCCTAATAATTACTTTTTCATGAAAAATTCTAAATAACTTTTCAAAAAATCCATTTTTTTGTATCTCCTACTATCATTGCAATTTGTGAGGCCCATTTCTTTGAGGTATTCTATCAAATTATTTGTGTGCATTATATGAACTTCCTCATTTTGCATGCATGTTGACCAAGGCCTTCAAAGTATATTGGGAAAGATTATGGAATCTACCTATCACACTAGCCAATCAAAATAATAAGAAAGATATTGAATATAGTTTTGCACTTTTTGTTTTCTATAACTTTATTTAAAACTCTATTATGTGATCATGTTACCATTGTATGCCATTTGTTTGATCTATTATATTTTCTTCCAATTTTTCTTGCAAGTATAGTATATTTTGGTTTGATGGTTCTTCTTTCTCTATTAAAAAAATTCCCATTTTTTGTAAGCATAGAATATTGGAAAGGTTGTCGAAAGTGGCTTATGCTTCTAATTGTGCTAGCCTTGTAGTTTTAAAATCCTCAACCCCAAATCACATTATGTTTATCACTAAATAATCACATTCTATACAATTGTTTTTTTTTTTAGTTATTTTTCTAAATAGTTTAGACACACTATCAATAATTCTTCATCTACTCATTTGCATAGTTTTCTAATAGATGAACATAAGTTAAAGAGTTTCTAGGATACAAATAAAATTAAGATTTAATGAAAATATCCATATTCTACATTTATATTGGGTCTACAATCACCAATAAAATGCGTGGACACATAATCTTCATAGGTTTAAGTAGCACCAATGTCATGTTTAATATCACTTTTCTCTAATCATGCACATCCAATGTGTAAATTTATTGTATTATAAATATTATTATATGATTTATTCGCTTTCTCTCATGTCAAAGAAAAGAAAAAATCTTGACACAAGTTCTATCTTTATCATCTTGGGCTATTTAAGATTTTTAAAAAAAATTGGGCATGGTGTTGTTATTTTATATTTTATGATATCTTATTCTTTTGTGAATTTTCTTCTCATTACTTGGTTCTAATAAGTGGAAGGAAACACATAGTGCAAGTATATATAATTTTTCAAGCTCCCACAGACTCATCACATGAATAAAGTTGAGGTACATCTCAAATGGAACCATATGTTTTCTTTTAACCTTTCCTCTAGTTTTCTTAATTAAATTGCATTGGTAAATACTAGAGTGGTTTTTAGGTTTAATGTTTAGATAGTTATAGTTTTCAACTAGAATTTATAATTTCTAGATATCCTTAGTATAAATCACTAATGGAGGACCCTAGCTTACCATGGTTTCTCTTGTCAATGGATTGACATTCAAAATATGGACATGGATAAGGCCACTAAGGAAGAGTTGAAAGATAAGGTTGCACATCTTATGACCTACATTGAATATCTAGTTGGTCCTATTGGTTCATCTTCTATGGATACAATTCCCTAGCTTATTCTAAGCATTAAAAAGGAGATAACAACTATTAGAGAACTAGGGAATACCATTTGAGTCATCCATACATGGAATGCATAATTTATGATTTTATTCCATATGATAATGCAAGAAGTTATAAAAATTACTTTAGAATTGTCAAAAGGAATGAAATACATTAAGAATCTAATGATAGGTAAAAACAGAGTTGGAGGTTATTAAAAACATCTTTCCCTAGATATCTTCAATGGATTATATAGATTTCCCATAATGAGGGAATTCTAAATGATTAAGATTCAAATATGTATCAAAAAAATTGGGCATTAGCCTGTAAATTATAGATGAATATCCTTCAAGGATGTTAAAATAAGAGACATAATGTGTATTCCATAGTCCAAGGTACGTATGATACCATGAATTAGTTTTATAGACAATGTGGGAGGTTCTTTGTTTGATAAATACCAAAAATTTTAGATGCTACAAATTTTGAAACATCAATTCCAAGAGTTGGTCAAGAGTGAATATCCCAAGGACTCCAATTTGTCTAACTTTACTCAATAATTTGATGGAAATAAGGGTTTCTTGTGAGTATTTTGATTCAAAGATCATAGAACTAAAAATTATTTTGATAATACTAGGAAATTTTTATGAAGATTAAAGTCAAATTTACTCACTTAGATGGACCTAATCCCTAGCTAGTCAAAGTCACATTGGATAATTTTATTGATTTTGAAAGAGCTAGATAATGAAGTAGCTAAAGATGATTAGTTTCATGTGTAGTCCAGTGAAATCTATTTACATATCAAATTTTTGTCTTATCTATATGTATGTTAGGGGGGGAAAGTGGTACAATATAAAAATTTATTTTCAAATTCCACATGTTTTCTCATCTGGTGGATTTTTTGAAAGAAATGTATTTTCACATTCCTTCTCTTCAAACATATCAATACAAGTGTAATATCAGTCTTGAAGGATTGAAAAATAAATTTTTAAAATATAAATCTAGATTTTTCACTTAATTTTAGTTTATTGTCTTCATGGATATTCACTTATGAGCCATGTTTCTATCTATTCATTTATTTAGTTCATATAATATTTGATGAAATTGATATGTAATTTGGTCCACAAATAATTCATTGATTGTAAAGTGGTTTTTGTGGTAGGGTAAGTGCAAAAAGATGGGGGACCAAAAAGGGGTCTTAAGTGACCACTTTTTTTAAAGTTAGGAAAGACTGACCTTGGATGAGAAAATGAAGATAGTTACACTCAAAATTTTAAGATGTGACAAAAACAAGAGTTGTAGTGCTTTGAATTTACTTTATACACTACTATATTTTTCTAAATGGTAAAGATTAAGGGGTTCAAAAATGGGTGCCACATAAATTAGTCTTTTTAAAAAAAAAAAACATAACATAGTGTCTAGTGTGGCCCCCTAAAATGCTAACTTTTTTTAGTATTTCAAACATCGCTTCAATGAGAAATTAGCTAACACCATGTAGTTTAGGTTCAATTTTTCTGCTATTTTTTTAATGAATATATGTTTTTTTTTACTAATTTTCAAAGTGGACACATCATGAAAAATAGAAAATTTAGTGTGATCCCCCCTAAAAAAATTTAAAATTGATCAAAATTTTATTTTAAATGTGTAGAATGGGGTGTAGTTTCTAAAAATGTAATTTATTTCAAATTTAAATGAATGGTTAAAAATACCACACATCATTTTTTTTTCCAAAAACAGATACAGTAACAAAAGAAATTAAAGATGAAAACCTTAACATACTCAAAATATGAAAAAATTCCATTGTTAGATAGCTAAGAGAGAGCTTGAAATTATTATGGTATTTTTTTGACATGATGTTGAAACATGTGGAAATCTGATGGGGAGCACATTTGAGATTATGTCAATTTTTTTACTATTTTCAAAAACACATCCTTGGATGTTGAAAAGTCACTACGAATATTTGAGTTGGAAGCCCAAGGAAAATCAAATCTAAAGACTTAAAATTTTCTAAAGAAAGACATAACATGAGCATGTTATAATGCACTTGCATTATGACAAAGAAAAACATAATATTAGCGCATTTGAATGCACTTGAGTTATGTTTTTCTTTGTATATTTATCTCCCTCACATTATCTCTCTCCCACTCTTTATCAATCCTTCCCTCTCTTTGTCCCTCTATTCTCTCACACACACTCTTTATTGATCATTCCCTCTCTCTCTCCCTCTATTATCTCTATCCCCTCTTAATGTCTCTCTCTACCTCTCCCTTACTCCCTCTCTCTTTTTTCTTCTCTCCCCATCTCTTCTCTCTCTCTCCCTTCTCTAGGTTGTTACCTCTTTCTTTTTTAATTGAGGGTATAGATTTTAGGACTGAGGGTATAAATTTGAGGGTATAGAGTTTAGGGTTGATGGTATAGAGTTTATGGTTGAGGTATAACGTTTAGGGTTGATAGTATAGAGTTTAGGGTTGAGGGTTTATCATATAGGCTTTAGGGTATAGGGTTGAAAAATAGTGTTTATGATTTAGGGTATAGGGTTGATTTTATAGGGTATATGGTTTAGGGTATAATGTATAGGGTTGAGGGTATAGGGTTTGCAATGGAGGGTATAATATATGTGGTTAAGAATTTAGGGTTTAGGGTTGAGGGTATGGGTTTGCAGTTGAGGGTATAAGGTATAGGGTTTGAGATATATGGTTTAAGATATAGGGTTTAGGGTATAGGGTTGATGGTTGGGGGTATTGGGTATAGGGTTTATGGGTTAGGGTATAAGGTATAGGTTTGAGGGTATAGGGTCTAGGGTTTAGGGTTGAGGGTATGAAATTTATGGTTGATGGTTTAGCATATAATCTTTAGGGTCTAGGGTTGAGGGATGGTTTTTAGAGTTGAGGGTATAGGGTTGAGTTTCTAGGCTATATATTTTGGGGTTTATGGTTGAGGTTATTTGGTGTAGGTTTGAGGCTATAGGATTTACAATGGAGTGTATAAGGTTGAGGATGTATATAGGTACATATATGTGTATTATGTGATAGAATATTTTATCTTACATTAAGTAATAAAAGGCTTATTTATCATTTGAGTCTTTGATGGATAGTTATCAACAAATAGGATTAATGTTGAATATAGTTGAGGCTAATATTTTTATTGTATTCACAAGAGTCCAACATAGTTATCAATGTTATTCATTAGAATCCAACCCAATTAGTTTGTAACTTTATTTGTTCTTCCTTCTTATGATGAATATTTAGATGAAAATATTTGAAGTAACTAGACCACCTTCGGTATTGATCATTATATGAAATTTCTTATATTTATATAAATTTAAGAGGTTTCTAATCTATATGAATAATAATATATTTCCCCAAGATATAGTAATTTCATGTTATTTGTAGGATTGAACAATGTATATAACTCCTTGTCATACATGGGGTGTCTATACATAGCATTAGATAAAATCTCACTACATGTTAGGAAATTAGATGACCACATTGAGGAACAAACTAATCCAAGTGCATATTCGAAGGCATCAACCTTAAATGTTGGATAGGAAAACTAAGAGGGGGTGAATCAGTTGTCACAGATTATAACCTTAAATTTTATTACTAAAACCAACACATAAACTGATTAAGTGATTAACCATCAAATGCAAATTCACAAACACAATAACACTAGATTTACGTGGAAAACCAAATGAGGGAAAAACCACAGTGAGGATTAACTCACACTGTAGAGTATCAAAACTGATTACAAAAAGGCTCACTACTTGAGATAAGGCTCACTGCCTAAAATAAGGACTAATTGTCCACAGGGCTACAACCCTGTAATGCCCTGCCATGCAAACCCCAAAGGACACTGAAACATCTAACATTTATGACACTTTTTTAAAAAATTAAACTAATATGAAGTGTTCATTAACATATATCACTAGTACTAAACCATACATACATATCACTTATCTATCCCTTTGGGGTAACATGGATACATCACATTTGAATATCTCTAACATAACACAACTCCCATAATGGTGATTAACTAACTATGAGTATCCTTCTTAACCATTATATAAAATTAATAATCAACAAACATACATTCATGAAATTATATAAATAAAACCCATCCATCACATCTATGAATTTAAATATAAATATTTCCACATATACAACACCACTAAGGATCACATACTGTGAAACAATAAACACATAATAATACAAGGATCAATATACATTACATAAAAGATAAGCACTTGTCAATGGTCATAAGATAATGCCAAAGATACAACCATTATATTTATGATAAGATGATACATCGTTCAAAGATTACATCAACACAATAGTGCTTCCTAACATGAATGGGAATAGTACAATAACATTGAATAATACAACTGAAATGTATGAATACAAGCATCAATATTGGTTCCAACTCTGGTACATCTCTAGAGTCACTACAACTAGTAGAACTCTACACAACTCGATCTTTGGTTGGGGACCCAATGGGGTGCAAAGCACATTCCACCCGACCATGTGGACCCTAAGGGCCACCCCCCATGCTAGGAGATGACAAGAAGGACCCACAACAAAGGAAGATGGCCAAGTGAACAAGACTAACAAGACTCCACAACAAAAACACAAGGAAACATTCACTTTCAAAGGAACAAAAGCAACAAGGGGAAAAGAACAAACATACATGGTTGCTAAAGGGAAGAGTTTCATCACATGGCTTGACATGGGTTACCTAATGAAGATCTTCATAGGTTATCGATCCCCATCTTGGGTTACCCTAGCAACCTCAACCAATCCCCGACCCCCATTCTTACACATGCAAAATCAACTCACCTTTCATGAAGTCAAGGTGGTTGATTTTCCATTCCAGACCTTCTCGTCTCATCTCAAACCTAAAAAAGTGCTTGAGCCATGAGAGAGGCATCCATTATCTTGTATTAGTGTGAATTACTACCCACCCCTAATTATTTATTAGGTTATCACTTGATTAAATCAACTTCCACACGAGTTACCTAGGATACCACTTAGGGTTTCGACCCCCATGGGAAGCCACTCTCCCTACTAGCACAAAACCTCATAATCACAAATGGGATAAGCCAACTTGCAAAAAATATCAAGTCCAAATAATTAAATGCATCAAGTGAGGCATGCACCATCTCATGCTAACACTTCATGGTAAAGAAAACCACTTTCAAGTGCAAGGCTAAACCCACCAAAATAAAATTGAATACAAGAACAATAGTTCACAAAGAATTGATATGAAAACCAAAAATAAAGCTACATTTCTTTCCCCACCTCTAGAAGCCCAAAAAGAATGACTACCCAAGAACTCACAAACGAGGGTAAATCAAAACAATACGGGTTCCCAAATAAATTGCAACACAAATTCAATTGAATGAAGACACCTCAAATCAAGACTAACTTAAGAGGAAGCCATGTCAAAAGGAATCCATCACAATTTACCTTTTAAAAGAAACACAAATACATTAAATGTATTAATCATAAGAATAATAAACAATCAATTACATTTTATCTATTCGTTCATTACAAAGTCATTTAAAATAACATAAGAAGTTATATAATCATATTTTATAAATATCTCAATACATATTTTATCACACACAGATTACTCTCACTAACAAATCACAAGCAATAAACTTCAAAGAACATTTAGACCATCATTCACATTTTGTCTTTCCACTCATTAAGAACTTGTTTTAAATAATTAAAGAATTTATATAAACATATTTTACAAACATCTCGACATATATTTTAATATAAACAAAATTACTTTAATTATAATCATGATATACAGATATATATATATATATCATTAACACATTCATTTACACATCCATTTTGAATCTTTTAAACAATTATGGAACTACATATAAACATAATCTATAATACACAACCTATCTAGTTAAACTATAATTGTAACATATATATATTTATACACACACACACACACACACACACACACACACACATATATAAATATATATATTTCTAATTCAAATACACCAATGTTAAAGAATTTTATTAAATATGATAACTTGTAATATCCTGCTGTCATTTACAGTATTAAAATGATAATAAAACTACAACACAAATGAATTCACATATGTATATATATATATACTCACTAAACAACCAATACTCTAGGCATGCCAAGCCATTAAAAATCTGGCATACTAAAGACCATCACCTATACAAAGGCATGAACTGAGTCGTATCCCTCATGAAAGGATCAAACCCCTATCTCATTCGTTGGCGCATACCTGGCTTGAATATCAATCAAGCAACAATGGAAGCTTGAAAATTTCTAACAACAATATTTAAATAGGGGGAAAGAAGCACATAGAGGTGCACAACATATATGACCATACCCAACTTAGGAGGCAGGGCAGCGAACAATGAGCAGGAGTATATACCCTTTTAAAGAAGGACCAAGGATGGTGAAACTCTTGAGTTCATGCTCGTCTAAGGGAAGAAATGACCCATTCAATCAAAATCCAAACTATATAAAATAAAATACCCAATATCACACATATACAGTGGATTGAAGTTTCCATTGACATGAAAGGTTAATTGTAAACTACGACTAGCAAGCTTTTTTAACATTTTTAACTACGAAAACAAAAGTTGAAGCCTTTAATTTGGAACATAAAATGCAAGGAAGGAGGCGCACCATTAGAAAACTGGTAGAAAAGCTAAATCTCATAGCAATAACAAGTCTCCCAAATACCACATATTCACCAAGTCCATTCAAAGAATGGCTAACAAATACCTCACACTAAATATGATGTTGTCGACTCCATAGTATGATAGATTCAAAGAGTAGAAAGTATAGTCCTCAAATCAACTGTATTCACTAATTCAAAATAGTAGGGTATCCTCCTTACACCTATTTCAATGAACAATAAAGGAGATTGGGGATCACCTATATAAAGTCCAAGAAATGGCTAAAACTTAAGTGGAAAATGTTAAATGATAAAAGAATATGAGAACAGTGACATAAGGGAATAAGAGATGGCATGCAAATTAGTTTGCTTAAAAGGATAAGAAACTTCTATGTGAATGCTAGAGAGGTTGTGCCCCAACCAAATACTAGAGCATCTATGGTTTGGGAAGACAATAGCTAACCAGAGTAACATCAAACAAACTACCAAGGAATAGTGACTAAAACCCACGTTTGTGCTTGTCAAAAGAATGCAAGATCATAAAGTATCTTCTCAAGATTCAGCTGCCCTCAGCTCAAACTCTCTACCCCTCAACCAATGCCTAATCCAGCATTCATTCGGGAATTCTAATAACAAGGATTTTCAAATAAAGGTTCGATCCACCCAAATATATGTACAAAATCATAAAATACTGATGATCATGGAGGCAGCATGATGTTTCATGTAGATCAACGCCCCTATAATCCAAACATCAAAGGTGAAGAGGTAAAATCTATTATACAAATGTGAGCTATACACCTAGCCTACGACTTGGCTATCAAACCTAAAGAATTCTATAGGGACTAAGCGATACGTTTCCCTTTCTACTCAACTAGTCACCCATTCTGCAATTTTATGGTTGCCAACCCCCCTAGTATTCACTAATCAACAAGATGGGATGCAAAGGAAATTCGAAGTCCTTAAGAATAAAATCAAATAGCATAAGTATGTCTATGGATTGAAGTGAGGCTAACCCTAAATAAAACAATCCAACATACAAGAATGCGTAGAAACAAACTTCTTTAAGGAGAACATTTTGATTCATTAATGAGATTCAATTAATCGTTTAACAAATGACAAGAGAAGAAGAATTTGTTTATATAAAGTGGAGAAGATAAAATTAAGATCCAATACAACACTAACCTGGGTTCCTACGCTCAAGAACGGAGAGGATGAACTGAAGACCTCTACTTCATAGCCATAGATCCTTCCTTCAAACTTGATCACTCGAGATTCATTCAATTTGGAAACAATATCAAAAGCCAAGAACTATAATTTTTCATTTTAGGATTATTTTACAGAGCCAAAATTTAGCTGATGAAAACCAGAAAGAGTTTTATTTTTCCCCAATGAAAATACAAGAGATAAACTTTTGAAACTAAAAATCAACAAAATAAGCAAGTTTCCCATTTGAAAATTAGTCTAGAGTCGTGCATGTGCAAGAACTCTAACTTTTTTGATGCAAGAGCATCCAGTGGTGTAAGGGAAATCTTGCATCACCCAAAAAAATGCTTTCCTTTTATGTTTCTTTTTGTTAGCTTTTTGTAGATGTCTTTGCATTTTTGGATACCCTTTTCGTCGAATAAGAATTCCCAACTTTTAGAACTGCTTTTCTACTTTTTCTTCTCAACTGCTATTTTTAGCAGTTTTGAATTTGAATGTGAGGAGGCACAAATTTAAGGAAAGGTTTAGGATGGAAAATAAGCACTTTGGTGAAATAATTAGGTCAAGATCATTCTTGGTTTGAAATTTATTCAAGTTTTAGTTTCTTCTTTTAGCCCTTAAAAACCTTCTGAGTCCAATTTGAGGCACTAAACGGTTCCATACAGGCCCAAAATTTGTTAGAACGAGTGGAGCTAGTCACGTTCTTTACTCCGAGACCTTTCCAATGGTTCAAACGGTTCGAAAAAATGGAGTCCCAGATCAAAAGTTATGGCTTCTGGAAGTTGGTCAATTTTTGGAAAATTGTCAATTTTCAAATTTGGACTCAATTTTCAAATTTCAAATTGTAATTTTGGCGCCAAACTGCCAAAACTCATAACTCAAATTTTGTTTGGCTCCAAAATGAAAAGGATCTATTTATGGGCAGATTTTTATGATTTTTGATAGCTTTTTGGGGGAAAAAGTTTGCATGTTGCGAACAAGGGTATTCTGTAATTTTCTGTAGCTTGCATGTATTGCAGAGCTCGAGGATCTGAGATCCCTCTACATGTAAGATTTCCATTTCTGAATAATAATAAACTTCTCTAGTTGTGTGCATTATTTTTGTGTCTCGGGTTTTCTCCCTCGTTAGGTGGTATCAGAGCAGGTTTTCTTGAGCATGTGGACAGATCACTGATCGTGAGGCAGTTTGCACCAGGACCGTGGTTGTGGGTTCGAGATATTCAAGATGCCTCCAAGAGTGATGCATGGTAGGCATGGTGGTACCAGAGGTGGAAAAGGTGGTAGAAATGCTAGTGAAAGAGATCCATTGGTGGCTAAGGGTTTCAGATCCCTCCAGTAACAGATGAGAATAGGGTTAAACCCGGGAAGGAGATGAGAAAGCAAGGATGAAGAAGAGGTGTAAGATATAGACATAGAATAGCAAGAAGAAGTGATTGATCAAGATCAAATGTAGCTGATAAGGGCCATTTCAAAAATCAGAAAAAGACCCAGAATAGAAGTCCCTAGTTATTCCTTAAGTTTGGACCCAGAAGAGTTGATCGATTGGATCAATGAGCTAGAGGAGTATTTTGAGTATGAAGAAGTAGAGGACCCAGATCGGGTTAAGTTTACAAAAACAAAGCTAAAGGGCCACACAAATATTTGGTGGAAAGAGGTCCAATTGGAGAGAAATCAAGGAGGGGAAGGAAAGATCAGTAGTTGGGATCGTATGGTGGAGAAACTGAAGAAGCAGTTCATACCAGTGGACTATGAGTTAGATTTTGTTGGAAAATGTGCCTCAATCTCACAGGCTGAAACCTCTGAGAAAGCATGGTTGTTGTGACATTCATGTTGTCTGGCCGACTGGCAGTTTAGTAACCTTGCATTTTGCTCATGTCGCTAAGACTTTGTTTCTATCTTGCTGACTGATGATGTTGTTGTGACTTGTGGCCTTCGCTGTAACCTTTTTCCAAGTGGAGACCTCTGGCTGATGGTTTGGTCTAGCAGATGTCAGGGAGACTCATGGCGATTGGATCATCAGGGTAACTCATATGTGTCAGAATAATGTCTCAGTGATGATAGGAAGTCTTGCTAATATCAACATGACCTTTGGTCTATCTGGCCAATGTGGAAATCAGCATGACTTGCTCCTATCGGCATGTAGTCTTGGCAACCGGGAGATGTCTCGGTGAATGGAGTCATCAGTATGACTTGAAGGCTTTGTTATGAAGTCTTGGTGATGGGAATTTGTCTCACTGATGATGTGGGATGTGTTCAGCATGACTCCTGGTGAAAGATAGGCTCGAGGTAACCTGGAGACTTTGGTGTGAAGTCTTGGCGACAGGTGTTGGTCTTGCCGACGGGGATGCAACTGAAGTCATCAGTGTAGCTCTCGGTGCCTAGTATAAGGTCTTGGCAAAGACTATAAGTCTTGCCAACTCCTCAGTGCTTCGGTATAACATGTTCACTTGGTGTGATGGCTTGGCGAAAGACGAATGTCTTGCCGACTATCGAGCACTGTGGTGTAACTTGAAGGCATTGGTATGATGTCTTGGCAAAGAGTGTTTGTCTTGCCGATGGAAACTTGTTGTCGGTATGAATCTTGGTGACTACTCAGTGTTTGGTATAACATGAAGCACTCGGTGTGATGTCTTGGCAATAGACAATTGTCTCACCGAATGGAATACTCATGTCGGCATGACTTGAAGACTTCGGTATGAAGTCTTGGTAAACTACGGGTGTCTTGTTGATGGAAAAGCTATCATCGATATGACATTTGAACTTCAGTATGACGTCTCATCGAATGGCGATTGTCTCGCCAATGAGAATGCTGAGGTCGATATGACTTGGAGTCGTCGGTGTAATGTCTGGGTGAATAGCATTAGTCTTGCCGACAGATGAACTCTTTGGAATACCTTGTGAGCTTTGGCATGATGTATTGGCGAGAGTGGTAGGTCTTGCCTACTGTTTGACGGTTGCTGATAGAAGTGCAAAGGATATCGGTAGATTCGGTATGACTCATGGAATTCAATATAACCTCTTGCCGACTGTTGGAACCTATGCTGATATCATCTGTGAATCCGTTAAGCATCGGGGAGACACTTCTGTTGTCTCATCGACATGCAATCTCAGTGGATTATTTTCTTGACTGTTTGACTTGGCTCGTGGATCAATCAGAGGAAGCAAAATTCAAACAGTTGGCAGTTGCATTTTTTACAGCTGTTATGATGGAGCTAAACAGTCTGCAAGCAAATATCTACACAGGAATAGAAACATCTACGACGATAAGGATGCTGAGTTGGGAGATTGCTGTTGTGTGATCTTGAACCAATTCATAGAGGGCATGTTAAAGAATGAATGCATACACGTATGTATGGTGTGTTCTGAAGGAGCGGGCTGATAAGCCAAGGAACTGAAGAGCTGAGAGCCAGAGAGAGCACAATAGAGTGAGGACCGAGTGGCTGGCCGAAAGGTCGAAGCCATGAGGTCAAAGCAGAGGAAGAGAAAGGCAATGTTATGCTAGAATCTCTCCTAATCTCTCTGGGGGTGTTTGCTACCAGTTGTATCCAGATGAACAAGATGTAATCTCTGAAATGGCTAAGAGCCTGAAATTGTATTGTAGCCGATTTGTTACTGAATAATACAATGGCTTGATCTTTGGAGTGTGGGGTTTTTTTATCCGAAAGGATTTTCCCCACGTAAATCTTTGTGTTCTGGTTTTCTATTTTAACTTTCATCTGTGTTGTTGATTGTTGTTGAATTCACATATGTTTTTCTCAGAAGGATCAATGTGGGAAATAACTGTTTGTTTCTGCTTTAGGACATAGTTGAATGTGTCTTTGAGGTAACCTAATCAAAATGAAAGTTACCGAAGGCACTACTATATGGAGTTTTCACTAGATACGCTCCCAAATTTCCTTACAGATTTGCTAAAGAAACCGCAAGGGTTGAAGTAAGGAAATAGATCTGTGAAAGAATACACAAAAGATTTTTACAAGATGATCATCATAACGGGCCATGTAGAGGCCAACAAGGAGAAGGTAGCCTGTTATCTTAATGGACTATGACCGAGCATTCAAGAAGAGCTGAGCCTAGTCAGAATGACCACCACTGAGGATGCGTACCAATTTTCTCTAAAAGTTGAAGAGAATTTGAACAAAATATTTGATAGCAAGCAAAAAGGACGAGGAGGTCAAAGCGAAAGGGGTAGTGGAAGATTGTCTAGAAGCTGAAATGAGGATGAGAAGAAAAATGGAGATGTGGGTACCAGTTGAGCCCAGTGGAATGAAAACTTCTACCGTCCTCATGATTAAAATAGTGGCGATCAAAGGGGTAGAGGATAAGGAAGATCTAGGAAAGGATCCGAAAGAGGTGGTTTCAAAGGAACTTGCTTCCAGTGTGGCGAAGAAGGGCATCAAGCCTATGAATGTCCACAACACCAAGGAAGGACAAATAAAGATCGAAACATCATGGTAGGGTTGTGCATGTAGATGAGGAGGCTCAATCTGAGCATTTAGATGATGCTGAAAGGGGAGAAGCCCTAGTGGTTAGAAGAGCCCTGGTGACTGAAGAGAAGGAACAATAACAAAGGAAGAACCTGTTTCGCACAAGGTGCAAATGTGAAGGAAAATGTTGTGATGTCATTATTGATAGTGGGAACACTGATAATCTGGTGTCATAAGAGATGGTTGTGAAGCTGAAGTTGAAGAGGGAAAGGCATCCACATCCCTATCAGATTGCCTGGTTGTAGAAAGACCACAAAGTTCTGGTCAATGAGTAGTGCTTGGTGAAGTTCAAGATTGGGAGCTATCATGATAAGGTACTCTATGATATCATCCCCATGGATGCATGTCACATGTTGTTGGGGAGGCCATTGTAGTTCGACAGGCAAGCTATACATGATGGCCTTGCAAACACTTATTCCCTGACGAAGGATGGAGTTCACCATAAGTTGAAACCCCTGAAGGAGGCTAAAGAAAAGGTATGCAGTAGTGCTAGAGTTTGTTATGTTGATGGGAGGAAATTTGTAGAAGGCATCAAGAATGAGCATATGTGTTAAGCATTGATTCCTAGAATGGATAAGGAGGATAGTGAGAATGTGCCAGTAGAAGTGTCTAGATTATTGGGTGAATTTTAGGATATTATTTCTGATAATGTACCTAAGGGTTTACCACTAGTGAGGAAGATTAGTCACTAGATTGACTTGATCCATGGAGCCATCTTGCAAAATAAGGTAGCTCACAGAATGACTCCTATAGAAAATGAGGAGTTGAACAGACAAGTTCAGGAGTTGTGTAGGAAGGGTTTGATTCGAGAGAGTCTGAGCCCATGTGCAGTACTTGCAGTACTAGCATCAAAGAAGGATAGGGAGTGGAGGATGTGTATAGACTCCTGGGCCATAAACAAGATAACATTCAAGTACAAATTTCCCCTACCAAGGATGGATGACTTGATGGACAGTTTGAGTGGAGCACATTACTTCACAAAGATTGATCTGAAGAGTGGATATCACTTGATCCGGATTCATAAGGGAGATGAATGGAATATCACCTTCAAGACCAAAGAGGGCCTGTACAAGTGGTTATTCATGCCCTTTGGGATAACCAATGCACCAAGTGCATTCATGCGGCTCATGAATGAGGTACTGAAAAAGCTTCTAGGGAGTTTTGTTATTGTGTATTTAGATGATATTTTGATATTCAGTAAGTCCTTGGGTGAGAATTTAATGCATATTCATAGAGTCTTTGAAATTTTGAGAAAAGAGAAATTGTTGATTAATTTGAAGAAGTGAAGTTTTTTGAAAAAGGAGTTAGTCTACTTAGGGTTTGTTGTCTCGGTAGAAGGTCTCAAGATGGACCCAAAGAATGTGAAGGCTATTTTGGAATGGCCTACCCCAAGAACTGCTACTAAGGTGAGATCTTTCCATGGTTTGGCCAATTTTTATAGAAATTTCATCAGAAAATTTAATAGTATTTGTGCACCCCTGACTAAAACAATGAGAGGGGACAGAAAGGAGTTCAAGTGGAGTACAGGAGCAACGAAGATTTTTGATCTGTTGAAGCAGAAGGTGATAAAACAACTTGTTCTAGCCCTCCTAAACTTCAATAAGGTGTTCCAAGTGGATTGTGATGCCAGTGGTTGTGCCATTGGAGCAATGTTGAACCAAGAAGGTAAGCCCATTGCCTATTTTAGTGAAAAGTTAAATGATGCAAAGAGAAAGTACTCTATATATGATCATGAATTTTATGCAATAGTTCAAGAATTAAATAAATGGAGACATTATCTATTGCTGAAGGATTTTTTTTTGTTTACTGATCATCAAGCATTACAGTACCTGAATAGTCAAGGAAAATTAAATCAGAGGCATATGAAATGGGTAGAATTTTTATAGAGCTATACCTTTGTTTTAAAGCATAGGAGTGGGAAGTTGAATAGGGTTGCAGATGCCTTAAGTAGGAGGAAAACATTTTTGATTGAGATGCAGATTGAAGTGATTAGGTTCAATGAACTCAAGACATTGTACCCTGAGGATCTTGATTTTGCAGAGGCTTGGAAAGCTTGCAAGGAGCCTGTTACAGTTGATAGGATGAAGTGCTTGGATTTCATAATCCAGGATGGCATGTTGTTTAAGGGAAGTCAATTGTGTATTTTGAGGAGCTCCATGAGGGAGGACCTGATAAAGGAGAAGCATAGTGGAGGAATGGCAGGACATTTTGGTTCGGATAAGACCATTTCCATTATCAGTGAGAATTATTATTGGCCTCAGTTACCACAAGATGTGAAGAAGTTTGTGTAGAGTTGCAGGGAATGTCAAATGGCTAAAGGAGTGAGCCAGAATATAGGGTTGTATCAACCCTTACCTATACCATAGAGGCCATGGGAGGATATAAGTATGGACTCTAGTCTTGGTTTCCAAGGACACAGAGAGGGAATGATTCAGTGTTTGTGGTAGTTGACAGATTTTTAAAGATGGCGCATTTCATTCTATGTCGGAAGACCCATGATACAATCCACATCGTTGAATTGTTATTCAAAGAGGTGGTGAGGCTACATGTTCTACCAAAGAGTATAGTCTCAGATCATGAAACCAAGTTTGTGGGATAGTTTTGGAGGACTTTGTGGAAAATTTTGAAGATGAAGTTGAAGTTCAGTTCTACACACCATCCACAGACTGATGGGTAGACTAAGGTTGTGAACAGAAGTATGGGTAACCTACTGAGATGCTTGGTAGGAGATAAACCCAAGGGATGGGACTTGATCTTACCCCAAACATAATTCTCTTACAACAATTCTTTCAATAGAAGCACTGGTAGATCACCCTTCCAAATTGTATGGGCATAGTCCCAGAACTACTCCAGAATTGAGGAAGATGGACCAAGAGAAGAATACTAGTGCCGAAGCTAAAGACTTTGCAGAGCACATCAAAAATATGCATGAGAAGGTAAAATAACATATTAACAAGATGAATATGTAGTATAAGGCTAAGGAAGATCAGAAGAGGAGGAATAAGGAGTTTTAGGTTGGTGATGAAGTGATGGTCCACTTGAGGAAAGAAAGGTTTCCAGTGGGAACCTATAACAAATTGAAGATGAAGAAGTTTGGTCCCTATAAAATTTTGAAGAGGCATGATTCAGGGAATGCATATGAGGTAGAGGTTCTAGATGGAGTCAAAATTTCCCCTGTGTTCAACATTTCAGATTTGACAGAGTATCATGAGGGTGGCGCAAAGGAAGTATCAACAAGGGAACAATGTGACATTCCAACATCTACTTCAAAGGAGGAGATTGAAGCAAACATGGATACCCATGTGGGAAGGAGTACCAGAAATAGACATTATGAAGAATACCTGGTGAAGTGGAGAGGAAGGCCTATAGAAGATTCATCCTAGCTGTCTAAGGCAGAGGTTGACCGTTTGGGTTTTCCTCAACCATCTAAGACATGACAAGGTCACTTCTCAAATTACCCTGGGTATCTGATGTAGGAGCATCCAGTGGTGTAGGGGAATCTTGCATCACCCAAAAAATATGCTTTCCTTTTATGTTTCCTTTTTTTATATTTTTGTAGATGCATTTGCATTTCTGGATACGCTTTTTGTCGAATAAGAATTCCCAACTTTCAGAATTATTTTTCTTCTTTTTCTACTCAATTGTTGTTTTTAGTAGTTTTTAATTTGAAGGCATGAAGAGGCACAAATTTAAGGGAAGGTTCAAGATGGAAAAATAAGCACTTTGGTGAAAGAATCAGGTCAAGATCATTCCTGATTTGAAAGTTATTCAAGTTTCAATACAAGCCCAAAAATCCTTAGACTTGGTGGAGCTAGTTCTTAGCGTGTTCTTCACTTTGAACCTTTCGAATGGTTCAAACAATTTGAAAAATGGAGTATTGGATCAAAAGTTATGGCTTTCGGAAGTTGGTCACTTTTTGGAAAATTGTCAATTTTCAAATTTGGACTCAATTTTCAAATTTCAAATTGTAATTTTGGCGCCAAACCACCAAAACTCATAACTCGAATGTTGTTTGGCTCCAAAGCGAAAAGGATCTATTTATGGGCATGGTTTTCTTATTTTTGATAGCTTTTTGGAGGAAAAAGTTCACATGCTACGAACAGGGGTATTCTGTAATTTTCTATAGCTTGCATGTATTGCAGAGCTCGAGGATTTGAGATCTTGTGCATGTAAGATTTCTATTTCTAAATAATAATAAATTTCTCTAGTTGTGTGCATTATTTATGTGTCTCGGGTTTCCCCCCTCGTCATTTTTCCATTTTCACTTGTTTTGACATCAGTTCGAAAATCTTATCTTCTTGATTTATTAAAATCACATAGTTTTACCATATTTAAATGATTATCCCTTCATGATAATAAATTATCAATTATTAAAATATAATTTAAAATAGAACTTTTTATCAAAATAATTTAATCTAATTATTTAATAATAAAACATTTACTTTTAACAAAATAATTTAAATTTAATTATTTATTAACAAACCATATCCCTTATATTTCATAAAATTAATTTGTTTACTTATTATTTTAATTTCCAAATTTATTTAGATTACCTTGTAAATAAATTTTAATTTAATTAATTGATTAAACAAGGCCATTAAAATATTACATTTACCAAATAATCCAATAACACACTAAACAATGAAATCACAAATAAACACTTACACAAATGTCCAGAAAGACCAATACATAGGGGCACTACAAACCCAGAGGGCTCGCTACCGTAGAGATACAAAGAAGACAAAGAAGAATGGTTAGAGAGAGACAACAATCCCAATGCAAAAAATATTCCACCACAATCATTGATCAACTTGCATGAATGATAGAGTTTTACTTCTGCTCACTGCATCTGGAAACTCAACATTAAGCTTCACTCTGATCAACCACACACCTAAATCAAACACTTTCATAATAGCATCAAGGTCACATTTGCTCTTTCGCTGATCTTCCTTATTTTCTTATCTACAATTTTCATTGCTAGCACATTTTGTATTTATACTATCTGGGTATGTGTAGGATCATGATGGGCCAAAAAGTGGCGATATAATGGGTATGTGTAGGGTATGTGTCTGATGACCTTTTTTTTACCAAAAATTAATGAAATGAAATGGGTTTTTAAAGAAGATTCTTAGCTTTCCACTAATATAAATTATGTTTTACTTTGAATTTAATAAATAATTATTATTCATTTTCTATTTGAATTACAACTAAAGTCCTGATTGATAGGTTGACTAAAAAACATCTATATCTTTCAAATGGTATCTAGTTTTTTGAATCCAAAACATGCATCACATTCTATGATTCATATACTATAGGATTAAAAAAAAATGAATTTCATGAAGTTTTGACCAAGTTAAGGTGGTTAGACGTACAAGTTTTTATATTTTTTAAAAGTTGTAATAAGAAAAATAATAATTAATTATTTACTTGGAAAAAAATTACAAAAAATATGCATCACATTGGGACATGGGTCCTCTACTTATATCTAAAATATTAAAAATATTATCATTTCATTGTGGTTAGGGTGGTCAGACAGACACCTACTTCTTATTTTTTCCTCAAAATTTAAGTACTACTAAATTGAAATTTCAATTTTCACCAATAGATATTTTTTCTTTTTAAGTAAACCTAGTAGTTTAAAACTACATTCAATTTGCTACAGATTCTATTCTTACATATTTTTTAAATAATATAGATAACTTATTCAAATTTTTACGTCAAGTTTCCTAACTCTGATTTTTCTAAATTTTTTGCCACTTAAGGGCTTATTTTTTCCATGATCATCCTACATATACCCATCTCCAACCTTGAAAAGATACAGAGTCAGCCATCCAATCTTCAAATTCAAATTAGGTCAATGTCAAGCATCATAGGGTGGAATTAGAATGAGGATGGCCCAAACACATGCTTCATCAAGACCCATAATAGTTCCAACACGCTTCATCAACTTTGAAGATAGTGCTTGACAAACAGTCGACCAAACCAGTGTAAAACACAAATCAATTAAGCTGGATACTTCCAAATGTTGAAACCATCTTCAATAGAACCAAGGAAACACAACTCACATGCCAAAAGACTTCATCAAAGATAAATTCAGACCAACAACAATTCTCTCAGACCTCAATCAAAACACAAAGAAACATAATTCACAAGCACTGGATCAACATCCTCAACAGCTGAATACCTATAACCTTCTTTTAATGCAATTTTCTCAATATCCTCAACATATACAATTAATAGCAACTAGTAGATAACCAACTAAATGGTTGACATCAATGAAAACACTTTCATTCATCTTCTATTCTTGCAACAATCTCCCCCTTTTTCATTGATGGCAACACATGATGTTAAAAACCATCAAAGACACCATACCGGTTTTGAAAATACTTAAGATTTTTCTTTTTCTTCTCCCCCTTAGAAGATCATCTTCCTTATTACCTTCTTTCTCTTATTAGCTTTCTCTCCTTTATTTTTTTCACATGCTTTCTCTCCCCCTTTGACATCAATGACAAAGGAAAATCATGTGTTCATTGAAACTTCCTTTGACATGAAAATAGAATAATCATAAAGACAAACTTTAAAAATTTCCTACTCCCCCTGAGGGGTAGCCACCAAAAAAATCAGTCCAAAAAGATAGAACCATGAATCCACTGGACTGATGCATCTTCAAATGCATCTTAGTTTGTAAAAGGAGGGGAAATAACCCCTAGGTTGTCTTGGAGATACTCAAGATTATCTTTAGGAAGAGCCTTTGTAAATATATCTGCAATCTGATCCTTTGTTGAAACATACTCAAGCTTGAATTCATTCTCCATGACCTCTCTTAAGAAATGATATCTGATAGATATATGCTTCATTCTTGAGTGCATCACAAGATTCTTTGAAATGTTAATTGCACTTGTATTATCACAAAAGATAGGAACATGATCATCATGTAGCACTGTGATATCCTTCAATGTATGTTTCATCCATAAAACTTGTGTACAACAAGATGCAGCAACAATATACTCATCTTTAGCAATAGACAAAGAGACTGAATCTTGATTGCTTCTTACTCAACCATGCCACCAATCTACATCCAAGAAAGAATGCACCACCACTTGTACTCTTTTTTTCATCTATACTTCCAACCCAATCTACATCTATATAAGCACTAAGTGTAAAATTAGTTTCTTTAGGATACCATAATCCATAATCTGGAGTGTCATTCAAATATCTGAGTACTCTTTTAACTACAATAACATGTGTTTCCTTTGTATCTTCTTGAAATCTAGCTACAAGACAAACCACATGCATAATATCTAGTCTAGTAGCAATCAAATACAGTAGTCCACCAATCATAGATCTATACTTGTATGATCAACCTTAGGTTAATCATCATCTTTTCCTAACTTGCAACTAGTCACCATAGGAGTACTTACCTACTTGGAACTATCCATCCCAAAAAATTTCAACATCTCTCTCACATACTTAGATTATGAAATGAAAATTCCTTTCTTTATTTGATTAATTTGTAGCCCAAGAAAGAAATCCATCTCCCCAAACATAGATATTTCAAATTCTTTCTGCATCTCTTCCACAAACAACTTGCACATATTTTCATTTCCTCCAAAGATAATATCATCAACATATACAACTACAATCAATATTTTATCATTTTCAGTCTTGAAAAACAAATTAATGTCTGTCGTAACTTTGTTAAATCCTTGTTGACTCAAATACTTGATCTATCCTTGCATACCAGGCTCTAGGAGCTTGCTTCAATACATATAAAGCTTTCTTCAATATGCACACCATATTTGGTTGATCTGTTAACTAAAATCCTTCTAGTTGTTCCATTTAGAACTCTTCATCTAGTTCACCATTCAAAAATGTTGACTTGACATCCATCTGATATACTTTGAAATCTTTATAAGCAACTAATGTCAAGAACATCCTTATAGCTTCCATTCTTGCTACTGGGGAAATAGTCTCCTAAAAATCTATACCTTCCACTTGTGAGTAGCCTTTACCTACAAGCCTTACTTTATTTTTGACAACTTTCCCATTCTCATTCAACTTATTTCTAAATACCCATTTTGATCCAATAATATTTTTTTCTACCGGTCTTGGGACCAATTCCCAAGTTTGATTCTTCTCAATTTGTAAAAGTTCTTTCATTTCTTACTTCCAATGTTCATCCTCACAGGATTCACTTACTAACTTTGCCTCAATCTCAGAGAACAAGCACAAATTTACTTCAACAACAACTTTGCTTCTAGTTAACACACCTTTTGTCTTGTCTCCAATAATATGACTTTCTAAATGATTCCTCTGCACATATTTTGGTGTTCTAAGGGACATCACCAGAAAATCTTCTCTTTCATTCTATTCATTCTACCTTTTATGTTCATCTTTATCATGTTCTTCTATAATTTCTTCTATTCTTGCACATTCATGTTCATCAACATCAATATAATTCTTCATTGTTTCATAAACCTTCACATTTGAGCTTTCTACAATCTTCCTCAATATTTTTTCTAAACATCTGTATGCCTTGATCTTAGTAAAGTATCCAAGAAATATTCCTTCATCAGTTCTTGCATCAAATTTTCCCAATGCTTCCTCATCTCTTCTGATATAGCATTTTCTTCCAAATGCCTTGAAATATTTAATAGTAGGAATTCTTATATGCCATAGCTAATAGGGAGTCTTTGTATTGTTTGCTCTTGCCTGAACTCGATTGAATACATATATAGCAGTGTGAATAGCTTCTTTCTAGTAAAATTCTAGTAATTTGGCTTTAGTGATCATTGACCTAGTAGCTTCTTGAACTTTTCTGTTTTTCCTTTCAACAACTCCATTTTGTTGAGGGGTTCTTGGAGCATATAACTATCTCTTTATTCCATGCACTTCACAAAACATATTGAACTCATGGGAGGTGAATTCTCCACCTCTATCAGATCTTAAGCATTTTATCTTCAAATTCACTTCATTTTCAACCATATCATTTAATTCCTTGAATATATCTAATGTATCTAATTTCTCTCTTAGAAATGTAACCCATGTATATCTATAATAATCATCAATTAAGAGCATAAAGTACCTTTCACCAAGTAGACTTCACACTCTCATGGGACCAAAAATATTTGTATGAACCAAATCTAGTAATCTAGTAGTTGATTGTTCTTTTGATCTGTAATGATTTCTTGTTTGCTTCCTGAATTGGAAATTCCTACAAATAGCATTTATAGGCTTTGTAATTCTTGGTAGATCTCTCATGGAATAAATAGTACTGATCCTTGCCAAGTTATCAAAATTCATGTGACACATTCTCTTGTATCATAACCTGTTGTCATTTATTTGAGTCATAAAACGTCGTCCATCAACAAATTTAAGTTGACAAATATTCCCTTCATATTTCTTTCCTATACAATCAATGTTTTGTATCCTTTTTGGATCTCACATTTCTCATCCTTAAACACAAGATCATATCCTTTTCTACACATTTGACCAATGTTCAACAGATTGTGCCTTAAACCCTTAACATAGTAAACATCATCAATATGATGCTTTCCATCAAAACTTACTAAACCTATCCCACAGATTTTAGTACAAGTATCATCTCCAAACATAACCAAACCTCCATCATATTTCTCAAGTTTCACAAAATTACTCTTATCACTAGTCATGTGATGTGAGCAACCACTATCAAATACCCAAAATTTATTTTCATGTTTACCATGTAGGGCGGAGATAATTGTACCTTCATTTTTCTCCTCCTTCTCCAAAGGACTTTCTTTTGACCATTTTTCTAAATTAGTAGAAGTAGGTTCATCCTTAATCACTAAGAACAAGCATTCATTGTCATTTGGATCTTCATATTCTAAATCTTCATTTGAAATACTATTATTCTCATTAACATAGTAAGCTCTATTAATTTTCTTTCCTTTCTTTCTTTCTCATATCTTTGTTTATTCTTTTTCGCTCTTTCCGGACAATTTACATAGTGACCAATTTCTCCACAACTAAAGTGCTTAAACAAAAATTTACCTTCATACTTACTGGAGCCTTTTCTCATTCTTCTTACAAAGTTAGCCTCAATTTCATCAAATTTTCCTCTATCCAAATCTTCAATTTTTGTAGCTTTAAGAGTAGTGTCTTTTTTCCCTCCACTTCTTAAATTTGACTTCCTCATCTCATAAGATGTCAAAAATCCTAGCAGCAAATCCTTAGTACAAGTCTTATTATCTATAGTCTACTTAATAGCACCCACCTTTTCACTGTAAGCATCAAGAAGAGTTATGAGAATCTTCTTTATAATTTTGATTTCATCTATAGTAACACCAAGAGATTGCATTCCAGCCACTACCTCATCCAATCTCTGCACATAGGCTTTAACATTCTCATCTTCAGACACATGTATAAGACCAAACCGTGTTTCAAAATTCTATATTTTTTCCTCTTTTACCCTTTCATCACCATCGTG
The DNA here is from genome assembly GCA_007258455.2 of Sequoia sempervirens. Taxonomy (NCBI): domain Eukaryota; kingdom Viridiplantae; phylum Streptophyta; class Pinopsida; order Cupressales; family Cupressaceae; genus Sequoia; species Sequoia sempervirens. Next base: position 106,242 of record VDFB02138806.1, read on the forward strand.
TGCTCTTTCTAAAGCATCCTATACTTCCTTAACTGTCTTCAAGTTTTGAACCTTAATCAACTTGGAATGTACAAAACTATTCTTCAAGATGAACTTTACCTTGTTATTCTCTTCATGTGCTCTAATTTCTTCAAGTGTACTTGAACCATTAATAGGAGGAGTGTAGGGATTCTTATAATCTTTCTCTACATCATATCTACAATAATCCATATATTCTTCCATCAATACTTTCCAGATACCATAATTAGTTCCATCAAACGTAGGATAATCAAAGCCATTTTTCTAGCCATCCCAAACCTTCCTTAAGAAGTTGAGCTCTTCACCAAGGAACAAAACTCTGATACCAATTGTTGGATAGGACAACTAGGAGGGGGGTGAATCAATTGCCATAGATTATAACCTTAAATTTAGTTACCCAAACCAACACATAAACTAATTAAGTGATTAACCATCAAATGAAAATGCACAAACACAATAATACTAGATTTATTTGGAAATCCCAATGAGGGAAAAACCACAGTGAGGATCAACTCACACTATACAGAATATCAAAACTAATTACAAAAAGGCTCACTACCTGAGATAAGGCTCACTGCCTAAAATAAGGACTTATTGTCCACAGGGCTACAACCTAGAGGACTCACTACCACAAAGATACTTAGAAGAAAAAGAAGACTTGTTACATAGATACAACAATCCCAATGTAACAAAGATTCCACCACAACCACTGATCAACTTGCATGAATGATAAAGTTTTCCTTCTACTCATGCATCTAGAAACTCAGCATTAAGCTTCACATTGATCAACCACACACCTAACTCACATAGTTTTAGAATAGCATCAAGGTCACATATGCTCTTTCACTTATCTTCCTTCTTTTCTTATGTACAATTTTCATCGCTAGCACATTATATATTTATACTATCTCCAACCTTGAAAAGATACAAAGTCGTCCATCCAATCTTCAAATTCAAATTAGGTCAGCGCTAAACATCCTAGGGTGGAATTAGAATGAGGTCAACCCAAACACACACTTCATGAGACCCATAATAGATCCAACACACTTCATCAACTTCGAAGATAGTGCTTGACATACAATCATCCAAACCAGTGTAAAACACATAGATCAATTAAGCTCGATATTTCTAAATTCTAAAACCATCTTCGATAGAACCAAGGCAACACATGTCACATGCCATAAGACTTCATCAAAGAGAAATCTAGACCAGAAATAATTCTCCTGGACCTCAATCAAAATAAAAAGAAACATAATTCACAACCATTGGATCAACATACTCAATAGCTAAATACTTGTAACCTTCTTTTGATACAATTTTCTCAATATCCTCAACATATACAGTCAACAACAACTAGTATATAACTAGCTGATTAGTTGATATCAATGACAACACTTTCATTCCTTTTCCATTCTTCAAACACCTTAATTTCAAAGGACTAGTGTACCCATTTGAAAAATCCATTTGGATTTGAAGGTATTATTTCACACATATAATGACTCAACAGTAACTTGGTGGTACCCAATCTATAGATGAATAATTAGCCTCGTTAAGTTGATCGAAGAGGCCATCAATGCAAGTAATTGGATAATTATATTCACCCAAGTTATCTCTACTATTTGATACTTCTATTAATCCAACTTATACACCTACCTAAATATTTTACCCTTATCTCACTTATCCCATGGACTATCATTGTGGGTGCAATCATGTCTATAGGTTTAATCTCTTAAAAAATTAGTAGATATCAACCTATTTCTACTTCCATTTTTAACAATTGTAGATCTTTTACATCCACCCACTTCTAGGTTGAGGGTATAAGGTATAGGTTTGAGGGTGTAGGATTTAGGGTTGAAGGTATTGGGTTTATGGTTAAGGGCATAAAGCATACAAATTAGGGTTGAGGGTATATGATATAGGGTTTAGGGTTTAAAGAATAGGGTTGAAAGTATATGGTTTAGGGTTTAGGGTTTAAGCTTTATGGTTTAGGATTTAGGCTTTATGGTTGAGGGTGTCAGGTACATAGGGTCAAGGGTATAGGGTTTATGGTTGAGGTTAAAAGGTATAGGGTTGAGGATAAGGTTGAGGGTATAGGGTTGAGGGTATAAGGTATAGGGTTGAGGGTTGAGGGTTGAGGGATGAGGGTATGAGGGTTGAGGGTTAATGGTATTGGGTATAGGGTCAAAGGTATAGTGTTTAGGGTTGAGGGTATAAGGTACAGGGTCAAGGATATAAGATTCAGGGTTGAGTGTATGCAATTTAGGGTTGAGGGTTTAGTGTATATATTTTAGGGCCTACAATTGATGGATTGTGTTTATGGTGGAGGGTATAGGGTTGAAGATATTGGGTATAGAGTTGAGGGTATAGGGTTTATGATTGAGGGTATAAGTTATAGGGTTTAGGGTATAGGGTTTAGGGTTGAGTGTATAGGATTTAGGATTTAGGGTTAAGGGTATAGGTTTTATGCTTTAGGGTTGATGGTATTGGGTGTAAGGTGTAGACACTAAAATTTGGTTTAAGCCTGCGACTTCAATTTCTTCGTAATTCATATTTTCATGGTCATTATTAAATAATCTTAATTATTTAATTATTCTCTACAGTCCTTCATTTCTTTATTAATTAAATAAATCTAATTATTTAATTAATCTACCCTAACCTTAATTCATCTATTAATTAAATAAACTTAATTATTTAATTAATTCTCATTTTCTTTATTCTATCCTGATTAATTAAATAAACATTCTTTATTTAATTACATCACTAATTAACTTTATTCTCCTTTTTTAATTAAATAAATTCTTATTTAATTTACCTTTATCATATTTTTTACTATAATTAAATAAATTATTTAATTATTTAATTATTCATTTTAACCTTTTATTTACTCAATTAAATAAATCTTATTTATTTAATTAATCCTTAAATGTCGAATCTTGAATTAAATAAATCATTTAATTCATAAAAGTCTATTTCAAACACATTCTTCTATATTTGGATAAGCACTTAAGTTATCTAAGTATTCATTCTTACTCAACTCAAGATTTATTTAAATTAGTCAGTTATCTCCTGATTTAATGTCTGAGTGTCTTTCGTGAATAAACTCTCTATCATAATCAGTCAGTCATCTAGTTCCAACTCATTTGCATGTACATGCGTATTAATTAAATATCTTTATTTAATTAATTAAATTTTGTGTGTGTGTTTGAACAGAGCGTTGCTTTAATTCTATCTTTATCTTTGTCATGCAAAGACTATCCTTATGTTTTCAAATACCAAACTTGAAGATTAAATCATTTATTTAATCTTTATTTATATTTCTAGTTTTTATCACTCATGTCACTACTAACAGTTATCAGAATGCATGTCTAATATTTTGATCTCAACCATATGTCGATCTTTCAATCTTGACCTGTCATTCGAAAGATCAATTTTCTATAAATTGATCTGTCTTTCATCATTTCAACCTCTCCCGAAATCTTGTGACTTTTGGAGCAATTATCTTAAATCTTTGATGTTTCATTATTATCACAATCCTTAGGCTATGCTTGCACAATCATTGAAAATATGACGGCAAGTACACTACAAAAGATGAAATGGAGGACAACAAAGGTTATCCATGGAGTTGCATCGATCTTTGGTGAGATTGTTTTATGTTTTAGCTTGTTTCCTTTGTTCTTTGTTGTTTGACTTTAGATTACATTAGAGCTTGATCACATTGTTGTGTGCTTTTTAACCTTTCATTGTATTTCCTAGATTTTACATTTGGTGAACCTGACGTGAACTACTAACCCTCTTGATTGACATTCTTTGTTTGGAAGTTTTTGGTGTTTTTTGTCTTGAAGGGTGTAGGTAATTTTGAATAATCTTGCAAATCACACTTTTGGGAGTCATTTGAGATCAAATAAATAGCACAGTTGCATCCAAAAGGATTGAGAGATGAAAATTCATATATTATACTGCATATTTTGGTTAAGGGGAGCATTTTTTACAAGAAAAACATAATTTTTTTACGACTGCGAGCTAAAGTGACACATTTGCAAGCTAAAGTGACACATTTGCAAGCTAAAGTGACACATTTGCAAGTTAAAGTGATGCATTTGCAAGCCAAAATGACACATATGACTTTTTGTGATGCATTTATGATATTGTGACGCATTTGCAAGCAAAAATGATGCAATTGACATTTTGAGCTGCATATGATGAGTAAAGTGATGCATCTGGAAAAGTTGGATGCATCTGTGATTTATCGAACTGCAATTGACTGGTAAAATTTTGTGATGCATCTGCAGAGAAAAATGACGCATTTGGATCGTAAAATTTTAGGTTCAATTTTTGATTTACAACTTTCTTTTGTGTTTTTATTTTCTCTAATCTTCTATTTTCAACGTGTGCCTTAAGGAGTTAATGAAGTTTTTGTAGATCGATAGTCAAAGACCAATATAAAAACTACTAATGAATCTTTCTACAGAATGCATGTCGAAGACCGTAGTTAATTTTTGAAATAGATTGTTTGGTAGTGTAGCAAATATTTCATTTGGATTTAAAATTTACAAGTGTCTACTATGTTTGGTGCAAAAGCATAATTTTGTTATAACCCTCACGATTCGATATATCAAAGTATCCTCTCCCCTTGCACATTTGTATGATCCTGGGTGTAAGAGAACCAATTATTAACTCTAGAAATTGGGCCTATCTTGATGGGAAAAAGTACTCGCCCCAGAACGACTTAGACCGGTAGCACCCTAAACCCAAGGGACTTCCAGCCGGTATATAAAAGTGGATTCTTGAGGAAACTCCAACGAATCACACATATGGTTCCTGTAGCTCAAAGAAAAACACACGAGAGAGTTAAGCAATTCAAATCTAATCTATTCAAACTATACTAGAAATCCTCAAAGCTAGATAATCAAGCACAAAGGAAAGCTAAGAACAACATGCATAAAAGAAACTATTTTACCAAACATGTGATCAATTCCATTGAATAACCTCCATTATTCTTCTCCATTTTGTCTATGTAGTGTACTTGCCCTTAGATTTTTAGTATTTGTGTGCAAGCATATTGAGGTTGAATGATTAGACATGCATTCTGATAACAATTAGTAGTGGCATGATTGATACCAATTAGAAATAGAAATAAAGATTAAATAAATGATTTAATCTTTGAGTTTGGTATTCAAAAATAGAAGAATAGTCTTTGCATGACAAAGTAAAGATGGATTAAAGCCACTCTCTATTCGAATGCACACACAAGATTTAATTAATTAAATAGGAATATTTAATTAATACACATGTACACGCATACGAGTTAGAACTAGATGACTGAATGATATGACGAAGAGATTATTCATGCAAGCAACTCAGACATTAAATCATGAGTTCTTGATCAATTTAAATAAATCTCGTGTAGATACTTAGATAACTTACAATTATCTAAATATAAGAGAATGCATTAAAATAGAGATTTATAAATTAAATAATAATTCATTTGCAAGAATTCAAGATTTGATATTTGAAGAATAATTAAATAAATAAGATTTATTTAATTAAGTGTTGAAAGGGTTAAATGAATAATTAAATAAATAAAGAATTTATTTAATTATAGTTGACATCTGATAAAGCGTAAATTAAATAAGAATTTATTTAATTTGACAAGAAGAAGGATAAGGTTAATTAGTAACATAATTAAATAAAAAATGTTTATTTAATTAATCAGATAGAATAAAGATAAAGTGAATTAATTAAATAATTAATATTATTTAATTAATAGAAGAATTAAAGACTTTAGAAAATAATTAAATAATTAACATTATTTAATCATGACCATAGAAATATGAATTATGACGAATATTGAAGTCGCAGGCTTAAACCAGATTTTGGTGTCTACATTTGCCCCTCTTTGATACAATGTCGTGGTGTCAAAGAAAATCGATAAAAAAATACGATATGCCCTAGGTGTTAAATAAGGTGAAGGTATGCCCCCTCGGGAAAATTAAAAAAAAATTAAAAAAAATTGGAAATAGTCCCGATTAGTCCATTGGATAGTCAGAAATGTAGTGGAGTTGACAAAATTGAAGTTGGAAATATTAGGGATGGGTACAGGTCGATTGAAGTTGGAATTTGATGTGACCAGTAGAAAGGAATGCCACCAAAACCCTAGGTATAAATAGAAAATGCGGTAAAAACCCATTCATTTTTACCCACATAGCTTTGAAATTTGATATTTTTACTCTGCACCCTCAGCAAAGATGTATCCCATTCCACACACCCACCATCAAGCATACAGAATCCAGACCTTCAAGTGGCTAGCCGACGTAGGCTCCCAGTTATGTACCTAGATTTCAACTTTTGAATTTTAGGTTTTTGCGCCTTTTTATGTGTTTAATGTCAATTTTAAGCATACATAATTTTATTAAAATTCGCATTTGAATTCGTTATCAATGCATATGTATGAGGATCACCGCATTTGTAAATTCACGTGTATTGTTTAGCGTAGGTGTTTTATATTTCCATGCATTTGTTTTTTAGTTCCACACATTCACAAAATAGCAACACATTTGCATTTAACATAGCCGCAATTGTTTTATTTTCAACGCATGTGAAAATGTTTTGACACATTTGATTTGTGATTTATGCATTTGTATTTTTTTGGATATCATTTTGCGTCGATAGATAGAGGCACATTTGATATTTAGATGCATTTGTTATCTATGCACGTAGTTGTGATGTAAAATGACACATTTGGTTTCATGTGACACATTTGTAAAATAATGACGCATGTGAATAGCATTTGATTCTATCATTGTGTAGGTTGTTTTGGACTTTGTGTATATGCGAGAGTTGAGACCATCAAATTTTTGCTTCCGAGATAGTTTGCGGAGCATGGAGAAATGGTTCTTATGGCATTTGGTTCTTCCTTCATGTGAAACACATGCCATCATTCCGGGCAATAGAGATGCGTTGATAGCTTTATGCGAGCGGTGGCACTCAGAGGCTTCTTTGTTTCACTTGCCTACTGGAGAGGTGACAGTTACCTTGGAGGACATCTACAAGATTTTGGGACTACCTATCAGAGGCACGAGGGTGAGATATGATACCTAGAGGGGTTTCACTGAGATGTGTAGCTATTACCCGCATGCAAATATTAGACAGTTAGGTTTTGATCATTATGAGATTAGATGGCATGTATTGCCACAAAGGTATAGGCAGTTGGATTGTCTATTGTGTACACTAATAGGTGGTATAGTCTTTCCTGACCGTCAAGGTCATGGTTTTCCTGTGGGTTGGGGATAGATGCTAGTGGGTATGTTAGAGTGATGGGAGGTATATGCTTGGGGTCCTTGTCTTCTTGGCATGTTATACTTTCATTTGCATGATATAGCCTATCAAGAGGCTCAGTCTATGAGTTGTGGTACCACACTCCTGATGGTATGGGCATGGGAACACATTACCATTTTTAATCCACCAGTTATAGTTGATGTGTAACACAGAGCCCCTTATGCCTTTTGTTATGCAAGGACTATTACTCAACACCATATGGGAGATACTAGATACTTCAGGCATGCCATCGACACCATGGTACAGTTCACATGGAGACCATACTTGGGTTGTCCAAAGTGGTTAGATGAGG
>VDFB02138806.1:113986-203783 GCA_007258455.2 Sequoia sempervirens
GGTCAAGATCATTCCTGATTTGAAAGTTATTCAAGTTTCAATACAAGCCCAAAAATCCTTAGACTTGGTGGAGCTAGTTCTTAGCGTGTTCTTCACTTTGAACCTTTCGAATGGTTCAAACAATTTGAAAAATGGAGTATTGGATCAAAAGTTATGGCTTTCGGAAGTTGGTCACTTTTTGGAAAATTGTCAATTTTCAAATTTGGACTCAATTTTCAAATTTCAAATTGTAATTTTGGCGCCAAACCACCAAAACTCATAACTCGAATGTTGTTTGGCTCCAAAGCGAAAAGGATCTATTTATGGGCATGGTTTTCTTATTTTTGATAGCTTTTTGGAGGAAAAAGTTCACATGCTACGAACAGGGGTATTCTGTAATTTTCTATAGCTTGCATGTATTGCAGAGCTCGAGGATTTGAGATCTTGTGCATGTAAGATTTCTATTTCTAAATAATAATAAATTTCTCTAGTTGTGTGCATTATTTATGTGTCTCGGGTTTCCCCCCTCGTCATTTTTCCATTTTCACTTGTTTTGACATCAGTTCGAAAATCTTATCTTCTTGATTTATTAAAATCACATAGTTTTACCATATTTAAATGATTATCCCTTCATGATAATAAATTATCAATTATTAAAATATAATTTAAAATAGAACTTTTTATCAAAATAATTTAATCTAATTATTTAATAATAAAACATTTACTTTTAACAAAATAATTTAAATTTAATTATTTATTAACAAACCATATCCCTTATATTTCATAAAATTAATTTGTTTACTTATTATTTTAATTTCCAAATTTATTTAGATTACCTTGTAAATAAATTTTAATTTAATTAATTGATTAAACAAGGCCATTAAAATATTACATTTACCAAATAATCCAATAACACACTAAACAATGAAATCACAAATAAACACTTACACAAATGTCCAGAAAGACCAATACATAGGGGCACTACAAACCCAGAGGGCTCGCTACCGTAGAGATACAAAGAAGACAAAGAAGAATGGTTAGAGAGAGACAACAATCCCAATGCAAAAAATATTCCACCACAATCATTGATCAACTTGCATGAATGATAGAGTTTTACTTCTGCTCACTGCATCTGGAAACTCAACATTAAGCTTCACTCTGATCAACCACACACCTAAATCAAACACTTTCATAATAGCATCAAGGTCACATTTGCTCTTTCGCTGATCTTCCTTATTTTCTTATCTACAATTTTCATTGCTAGCACATTTTGTATTTATACTATCTGGGTATGTGTAGGATCATGATGGGCCAAAAAGTGGCGATATAATGGGTATGTGTAGGGTATGTGTCTGATGACCTTTTTTTTACCAAAAATTAATGAAATGAAATGGGTTTTTAAAGAAGATTCTTAGCTTTCCACTAATATAAATTATGTTTTACTTTGAATTTAATAAATAATTATTATTCATTTTCTATTTGAATTACAACTAAAGTCCTGATTGATAGGTTGACTAAAAAACATCTATATCTTTCAAATGGTATCTAGTTTTTTGAATCCAAAACATGCATCACATTCTATGATTCACATACTATAGGATTAAAAAAAAATGAATTTCATGAAGTTTTGACCAAGTTAAGGTGGTTAGACGTACAAGTTTTTATATTTTTTAAAAGTTGTAATAAGAAAATAATAATTAATTATTTACTTGGAAAAAAATTACAAAAAAATATGCATCACATTGGGACATGGGTCCTCTACTTATATCTAAAATATTATTAAAAAATATTATCATTTCATTGTGGTTAGGGTGGTCAGACAGACACCTACTTCTTATTTTTTCCTCAAAATTTAGGTACTACTAAATTGAAATTTCCAATTTTCACCAAATAGATATTTTTTCTTTTAAGTAAACCTAGTAGTTTAAAAACTACATTCAATTTGCTACAGATTCTATTCTTACATATTTTTTAAATAATATAGATAACTTATTCAAATTTTTACGTCAAGTTTCCTAACTCTGATTTTTCTAAATTTTTTGCCACTTAAGGGCTTATTTTTTCCATGATCATCCTACATATACCCATCTCCAACCTTGAAAAGATACAGAGTCAGCCATCCAATCTTCAAATTCAAATTAGGTCAATGTCAAGCATCATAGGGTGGAATTAGAATGAGGATGGCCCAAACACATGCTTCATCAAGACCCATAATAGTTCCAACACGCTTCATCAACTTTGAAGATAGTGCTTGACAAACAGTCGACCAAACCAGTGTAAAACACAAATCAATTAAGCTGGATACTTCCAAATGTTGAAACCATCTTCAATAGAACCAAGGAAACACAACTCACATGCCAAAAGACTTCATCAAAGATAAATTCAGACCAACAACAATTCTCTCAGACCTCAATCAAAACACAAAGAAACATAATTCACAAGCACTGGATCAACATCCTCAACAGCTGAATACCTATAACCTTCTTTTAATGCAATTTTCTCAATATCCTCAACATATACAATTAATAGCAACTAGTAGATAACCAACTAAATGGTTGACATCAATGAAAACACTTTCATTCATCTTCTATTCTTGCAACAATCTCCCCCTTTTTCATTGATGGCAACACATGATGTTAAAAACCATCAAAGACACCATACCGGTTTTGAAAATACTTAAGATTTTTCTTTTTCTTCTCCCCCTTAGAAGATCATCTTCCTTATTACCTTCTTTCTCTTATTAGCTTTCTCTCCTTTATTTTTTTCACATGCTTTCTCTCCCCCTTTGACATCAATGACAAAGGAAAATCATGTGTTCATTGAAACTTCCTTTGACATGAAAATAGAATAATCATAAAGACAAACTTTAAAAATTTCCTACTCCCCCTGAGGGGTAGCCACCAAAAAAATCAGTCCAAAAAGATAGAACCATGAATCCACTGGACTGATGCATCTTCAAATGCATCTTAGTTTGTAAAAGGAGGGGAAATAACCCCTAGGTTGTCTTGGAGATACTCAAGATTATCTTTAGGAAGAGCCTTTGTAAATATATCTGCAATCTGATCCTTTGTTGAAACATACTCAAGCTTGAATTCATTCTCCATGACCTCTCTTAAGAAATGATATCTGATAGATATATGCTTCATTCTTGAGTGCATCACAAGATTCTTTGAAATGTTAATTGCACTTGTATTATCACAAAAGATAGGAACATGATCATCATGTAGCACTGTGATATCCTTCAATGTATGTTTCATCCATAAAACTTGTGTACAACAAGATGCAGCAACAATATACTCATCTTTAGCAATAGACAAAGAGACTGAATCTTGATTGCTTCTTACTCAACCATGCCACCAATCTACATCCAAGAAAGAATGCACCACCACTTGTACTCTTTTTTTCATCTATACTTCCAACCCAATCTACATCTATATAAGCACTAAGTGTAAAATTAGTTTCTTTAGGATACCATAATCCATAATCTGGAGTGTCATTCAAATATCTGAGTACTCTTTTAACTACAATAACATGTGTTTCCTTTGTATCTTCTTGAAATCTAGCTACAAGACAAACCACATGCATAATATCTAGTCTAGTAGCAATCAAATACAGTAGTCCACCAATCATAGATCTATACTTGTATGATCAACCTTAGGTTAATCATCATCTTTTCCTAACTTGCAACTAGTCACCATAGGAGTACTTACCTACTTGGAACTATCCATCCCAAAAAATTTCAACATCTCTCTCACATACTTAGATTATGAAATGAAAATTCCTTTCTTTATTTGATTAATTTGTAGCCCAAGAAAGAAATCCATCTCCCCAAACATAGATATTTCAAATTCTTTCTGCATCTCTTCCACAAACAACTTGCACATATTTTCATTTCCTCCAAAGATAATATCATCAACATATACAACTACAATCAATATTTTATCATTTTCAGTCTTGAAAAACAAATTAATGTCTGTCGTAACTTTGTTAAATCCTTGTTGACTCAAATACTTGATCTATCCTTGCATACCAGGCTCTAGGAGCTTGCTTCAATACATATAAAGCTTTCTTCAATATGCACACCATATTTGGTTGATCTGTTAACTAAAATCCTTCTAGTTGTTCCATTTAGAACTCTTCATCTAGTTCACCATTCAAAAATGTTGACTTGACATCCATCTGATATACTTTGAAATCTTTATAAGCAACTAATGTCAAGAACATCCTTATAGCTTCCATTCTTGCTACTGGGGAAATAGTCTCCTAAAAATCTATACCTTCCACTTGTGAGTAGCCTTTACCTACAAGCCTTACTTTATTTTTGACAACTTTCCCATTCTCATTCAACTTATTTCTAAATACCCATTTTGATCCAATAATATTTTTTTCTACCGGTCTTGGGACCAATTCCCAAGTTTGATTCTTCTCAATTTGTAAAAGTTCTTTCATTTCTTACTTCCAATGTTCATCCTCACAGGATTCACTTACTAACTTTGCCTCAATCTCAGAGAACAAGCACAAATTTACTTCAACAACAACTTTGCTTCTAGTTAACACACCTTTTGTCTTGTCTCCAATAATATGACTTTCTAAATGATTCCTCTGCACATATTTTGGTGTTCTAAGGGACATCACCAGAAAATCTTCTCTTTCATTCTATTCATTCTACCTTTTATGTTCATCTTTATCATGTTCTTCTATAATTTCTTCTATTCTTGCACATTCATGTTCATCAACATCAATATAATTCTTCATTGTTTCATAAACCTTCACATTTGAGCTTTCTACAATCTTCCTCAATATTTTTTCTAAACATCTGTATGCCTTGATCTTAGTAAAGTATCCAAGAAATATTCCTTCATCAGTTCTTGCATCAAATTTTCCCAATGCTTCCTCATCTCTTCTGATATAGCATTTTCTTCCAAATGCCTTGAAATATTTAATAGTAGGAATTCTTATATGCCATAGCTAATAGGGAGTCTTTGTATTGTTTGCTCTTGCCTGAACTCGATTGAATACATATATAGCAGTGTGAATAGCTTCTTTCTAGTAAAATTCTAGTAATTTGGCTTTAGTGATCATTGACCTAGTAGCTTCTTGAACTTTTCTGTTTTTCCTTTCAACAACTCCATTTTGTTGAGGGGTTCTTGGAGCATATAACTATCTCTTTATTCCATGCACTTCACAAAACATATTGAACTCATGGGAGGTGAATTCTCCACCTCTATCAGATCTTAAGCATTTTATCTTCAAATTCACTTCATTTTCAACCATATCATTTAATTCCTTGAATATATCTAATGTATCTAATTTCTCTCTTAGAAATGTAACCCATGTATATCTATAATAATCATCAATTAAGAGCATAAAGTACCTTTCACCAAGTAGACTTCACACTCTCATGGGACCAAAAATATTTGTATGAACCAAATCTAGTAATCTAGTAGTTGATTGTTCTTTTGATCTGTAATGATTTCTTGTTTGCTTCCTGAATTGGAAATTCCTACAAATAGCATTTATAGGCTTTGTAATTCTTGGTAGATCTCTCATGGAATAAATAGTACTGATCCTTGCCAAGTTATCAAAATTCATGTGACACATTCTCTTGTATCATAACCTGTTGTCATTTATTTGAGTCATAAAACGTCGTCCATCAACAAATTTAAGTTGACAAATATTCCCTTCATATTTCTTTCCTATACAATCAATGTTTTGTATCCTTTTTGGATCTCACATTTCTCATCCTTAAACACAAGATCATATCCTTTTCTACACATTTGACCAATGTTCAACAGATTGTGCCTTAAACCCTTAACATAGTAAACATCATCAATATGATGCTTTCCATCAAAACTTACTAAACCTATCCCACAGATTTTAGTACAAGTATCATCTCCAAACATAACCAAACCTCCATCATATTTCTCAAGTTTCACAAAATTACTCTTATCACTAGTCATGTGATGTGAGCAACCACTATCAAATACCCAAAATTTATTTTCATGTTTACCATGTAGGGCGGAGATAATTGTACCTTCATTTTTCTCCTCCTTCTCCAAAGGACTTTCTTTTGACCATTTTTCTAAATTAGTAGAAGTAGGTTCATCCTTAATCACTAAGAACAAGCATTCATTGTCATTTGGATCTTCATATTCTAAATCTTCATTTGAAATACTATTATTCTCATTAACATAGTAAGCTCTATTAATTTTCTTTCCTTTCTTTCTTTCTCATATCTTTGTTTATTCTTTTTCGCTCTTTCCGGACAATTTACATAGTGACCAATTTCTCCACAACTAAAGTGCTTAAACAAAAATTTACCTTCATACTTACTGGAGCCTTTTCTCATTCTTCTTACAAAGTTAGCCTCAATTTCATCAAATTTTCCTCTATCCAAATCTTCAATTTTTGTAGCTTTAAGAGTAGTGTCTTTTTTCCCTCCACTTCTTAAATTTGACTTCCTCATCTCATAAGATGTCAAAAATCCTAGCAGCAAATCCTTAGTACAAGTCTTATTATCTATAGTCTACTTAATAGCACCCACCTTTTCACTGTAAGCATCAAGAAGAGTTATGAGAATCTTCTTTATAATTTTGATTTCATCTATAGTAACACCAAGAGATTGCATTCCAGCCACTACCTCATCCAATCTCTGCACATAGGCTTTAACATTCTCATCTTCAGACACATGTATAAGACCAAACCGTGTTTCAAAATTCTATATTTTTTCCTCTTTTACCCTTTCATCACCATCGTGTGCTCTTTCTAAAGCATCCTATACTTCCTTAACTGTCTTCAAGTTTTGAACCTTAATCAACTTGGAATGTACAAAACTATTCTTCAAGATGAACTTTACCTTGTTATTCTCTTCATGTGCTCTAATTTCTTCAAGTGTACTTGAACCATTAATAGGAGGAGTGTAGGGATTCTTATAATCTTTCTCTACATCATATCTACAATAATCCATATATTCTTCCATCAATACTTTCCAGATACCATAATTAGTTCCATCAAACGTAGGATAATCAAAGCCATTTTTCTAGCCATCCCAAACCTTCCTTAAGAAGTTGAGCTCTTCACCAAGGAACAAAACTCTGATACCAATTGTTGGATAGGACAACTAGGAGGGGGGTGAATCAATTGCCATAGATTATAACCTTAAATTTAGTTACCCAAACCAACACATAAACTAATTAAGTGATTAACCATCAAATGAAAATGCACAAACACAATAATACTAGATTTATTTGGAAATCCCAATGAGGGAAAAACCACAGTGAGGATCAACTCACACTATACAGAATATCAAAACTAATTACAAAAAGGCTCACTACCTGAGATAAGGCTCACTGCCTAAAATAAGGACTTATTGTCCACAGGGCTACAACCTAGAGGACTCACTACCACAAAGATACTTAGAAGAAAAAGAAGACTTGTTACATAGATACAACAATCCCAATGTAACAAAGATTCCACCACAACCACTGATCAACTTGCATGAATGATAAAGTTTTCCTTCTACTCATGCATCTAGAAACTCAGCATTAAGCTTCACATTGATCAACCACACACCTAACTCACATAGTTTTAGAATAGCATCAAGGTCACATATGCTCTTTCACTTATCTTCCTTCTTTTCTTATGTACAATTTTCATCGCTAGCACATTATATATTTATACTATCTCCAACCTTGAAAAGATACAAAGTCGTCCATCCAATCTTCAAATTCAAATTAGGTCAGCGCTAAACATCCTAGGGTGGAATTAGAATGAGGTCAACCCAAACACACACTTCATGAGACCCATAATAGATCCAACACACTTCATCAACTTCGAAGATAGTGCTTGACATACAATCATCCAAACCAGTGTAAAACACATAGATCAATTAAGCTCGATATTTCTAAATTCTAAAACCATCTTCGATAGAACCAAGGCAACACATGTCACATGCCATAAGACTTCATCAAAGAGAAATCTAGACCAGAAATAATTCTCCTGGACCTCAATCAAAATAAAAAGAAACATAATTCACAACCATTGGATCAACATACTCAATAGCTAAATACTTGTAACCTTCTTTTGATACAATTTTCTCAATATCCTCAACATATACAGTCAACAACAACTAGTATATAACTAGCTGATTAGTTGATATCAATGACAACACTTTCATTCCTTTTCCATTCTTCAAACACCTTAATTTCAAAGGACTAGTGTACCCATTTGAAAAATCCATTTGGATTTGAAGGTATTATTTCACACATATAATGACTCAACAGTAACTTGGTGGTACCCAATCTATAGATGAATAATTAGCCTCGTTAAGTTGATCGAAGAGGCCATCAATGCAAGTAATTGGATAATTATATTCACCCAAGTTATCTCTACTATTTGATACTTCTATTAATCCAACTTATACACCTACCTAAATATTTTACCCTTATCTCACTTATCCCATGGACTATCATTGTGGGTGCAATCATGTCTATAGGTTTAATCTCTTAAAAAATTAGTAGATATCAACCTATTTCTACTTCCATTTTTAACAATTGTAGATCTTTTACATCCACCCACTTCTAGGTTGAGGGTATAAGGTATAGGTTTGAGGGTGTAGGATTTAGGGTTGAAGGTATTGGGTTTATGGTTAAGGGCATAAAGCATACAAATTAGGGTTGAGGGTATATGATATAGGGTTTAGGGTTTAAAGAATAGGGTTGAAAGTATATGGTTTAGGGTTTAGGGTTTAAGCTTTATGGTTTAGGATTTAGGCTTTATGGTTGAGGGTGTCAGGTACATAGGGTCAAGGGTATAGGGTTTATGGTTGAGGTTAAAAGGTATAGGGTTGAGGATAAGGTTGAGGGTATAGGGTTGAGGGTATAAGGTATAGGGTTGAGGGTTGAGGGTTGAGGGATGAGGGTATGAGGGTTGAGGGTTAATGGTATTGGGTATAGGGTCAAAGGTATAGTGTTTAGGGTTGAGGGTATAAGGTACAGGGTCAAGGATATAAGATTCAGGGTTGAGTGTATGCAATTTAGGGTTGAGGGTTTAGTGTATATATTTTAGGGCCTACAATTGATGGATTGTGTTTATGGTGGAGGGTATAGGGTTGAAGATATTGGGTATAGAGTTGAGGGTATAGGGTTTATGATTGAGGGTATAAGTTATAGGGTTTAGGGTATAGGGTTTAGGGTTGAGTGTATAGGATTTAGGATTTAGGGTTAAGGGTATAGGTTTTATGCTTTAGGGTTGATGGTATTGGGTGTAAGGTGTAGACACTAAAATTTGGTTTAAGCCTGCGACTTCAATTTCTTCGTAATTCATATTTTCATGGTCATTATTAAATAATCTTAATTATTTAATTATTCTCTACAGTCCTTCATTTCTTTATTAATTAAATAAATCTAATTATTTAATTAATCTACCCTAACCTTAATTCATCTATTAATTAAATAAACTTAATTATTTAATTAATTCTCATTTTCTTTATTCTATCCTGATTAATTAAATAAACATTCTTTATTTAATTACATCACTAATTAACTTTATTCTCCTTTTTTAATTAAATAAATTCTTATTTAATTTACCTTTATCATATTTTTTACTATAATTAAATAAATTATTTAATTATTTAATTATTCATTTTAACCTTTTATTTACTCAATTAAATAAATCTTATTTATTTAATTAATCCTTAAATGTCGAATCTTGAATTAAATAAATCATTTAATTCATAAAAGTCTATTTCAAACACATTCTTCTATATTTGGATAAGCACTTAAGTTATCTAAGTATTCATTCTTACTTAACTCGAGATTTATTTAAATCAGTTAGTTATCTCCTGATTTAATGTCTGAGTGTCTTTCGCGAATAAACTCTCTATCATAATCAGTCAGTCATCTAGTTCCAACTTGTTTGCATGTACACGTGTATTAATTAAATATCTTTATTTAATTAATTAAATTTTGTGTGTGTGTTCGAACAGAGCGTTGCTTTAATTCTATCTTTATCTTTGTCATGCAAAGACTATCCTTATGTTTTCGAATACCAAACTCGAAGATTAAATCATTTATTTGATCTTTATTTATATTTCTAGTTTTTATCACTCATGTCACTACTAACGGTTATCCGAATGCATGTCTAATATTTTGATCTCAATTGTTTGTCGATCTTTTGATCTTGACCTGTCATTCAAATGATCAATTTTCTATAAATTGATCTGTCTTTCATCATTTCAACCTCTCCCAAAATCTTGTGACTTTTGGAGCAATTATCTTAAATCTTTGATGTGTCATTATTATCACAATCCTTAGGCTATGCTTGCACAATCATTGAAAATATGACGGCAAGTACACTACAAAAGACGAAATGGAGGACAACAAAGGTTATCCATGGAGTTGCATCGATCTTTGGTGAGATTGTTTTATGTTTTAGCTTGTTTCCTTGTTCTTTGTTGTTTGACTTTAGATTACATTAGAGCTTGATCACATTGTTGTGTGCTTTTTAACCTTTCATTGTATTTCCTAGATTTTACATTTGGTGAACCCAACGTGAACTACTAACCCTCTTGATTGACATTCTTTGTTTGAAAGTTTTTGGTGTTTTTTGTCTTGAAGGGTGTAGGTACTTTTGAATAATCTTGCAAATCACACTTTTGGGAGTCATTTGAGATCAAATAAATAGCACAATTGCATCCAGAAGGATTGAGAGATGAAAATTCATATATTATATTGCATATTTTGGTTAAGGGGAGCAATTTTTTACAACAAAAACATAATTTTTTACGGTTGCGAGCTAAAGTGACACATCTGCAAGCTAAAGTGACACATTTGCAAGTTAAACTGATGCATTTGCAAGCCAAAATGACACATATGACTTTTTGTGATGCATTTATGATACTGTGACGCATTTGCAAGCAAGAATGATGCAATTGACATTTTGAGCCGCATATGATGAGTAAAGTGATGCATCTGTGATTTATCGAACTGCAATTGACTGGTAAAATTTTGTGATGCATCTGCAGAGAAAAATGACGCATTTGGCTGGTAAACTTTTAGGTTCAATTTTTGATTTACAACTTTCTTTTGTGTTTTTATTTTCGCTAATCTTCTATTTTCAACGTGTGCCTTGAGGAGTTAATGAAGTTTTTGCATATCGATAGTCAAAGACCAATATAAAAACTACTAATGAATCTTTCTATAGAATGCATGTCGAAGACCGTAGTTAATTTTTGAAATAGATTGTTTGGTAGTGTAGCAAATATTTCATTTGGATTTAAAATTTACGAGTGTCTACTGTGTTTGGTGTGAAAGCATAATTTTGTTATAACCCTCACAATTCGATATATTGAAGTATCCTCTCCCCTTGCACATTTGTACGATCCTAGGTGTAAGAGAACCGGTTATTGACTCTAGAAATTGGGCCTGTCTTGGTGGGAAAAAGTACTCACCCCAGAATGACTCAGACCAGTAGCACCCAGAACCCGAGGGACTTCCAGCCGATATATAAAAGTGGATTCTTGAGGAAACCCCAATGAATCACACATATGGTTCCTATAGCTCAGAGAAAAACACATGAGAGAGTTAAGCAATTCAAATCTAATCTATTCAAACTATACTAGAAATCCTCAAAGCTAGATAATCAAGCACAAAGGAAAGCTAAGAACAACATGCATAAAAGAAACTATTTTACCAAACATGTGATCAATTCCATTGAATAACCTCCATTATTCTTCTCCATTTTGTCTATGTAGTGTACTTGCCCTTAGATTTTTAGTATTTGTGTGCAAGCATATTGAGGTTGAATGATTAGACATGCATTCTGATAACAATTAGTAGTGGCATGATTGATACCAATTAGAAATAGAAATAAAGATTAAATAAATGATTTAATCTTTGAGTTTGGTATTCAAAAATAGAAGAATAGTCTTTGCATGACAAAGTAAAGATGGATTAAAGCCACTCTCTATTCGAATGCACACACAAGATTTAATTAATTAAATAGGAATATTTAATTAATACACATGTACACGCATACGAGTTAGAACTAGATGACTGAATGATATGACGAAGAGATTATTCATGCAAGCAACTCAGACATTAAATCATGAGTTAACTGATCAATTTAAATAAATCTCGAGTGAATACTTAGATAACTTACACAATTATCTAAATATAGAGGAATGCATTAAAATAGAATTTATAAATTAAATAATTCATTTAATTCAAGATTTGATATTTGAAGAATAATTAAATAAATAAGATTTATTTAATTAAGTGACGAAAGGGTTAAATGAATAATTAAATAAATAAATAATTTATTTACTTATAGTTGACATATGATAAAGGGTAAATTAAATAAGAATTTATTTAATTTGACAAGAAGAAGGATAAGGTTAATTAGTAACATAATTAAATAAAAATTGTTTATTTAATTAATCAGATAGAATAAAGATAAAGTGAATTAATTAAATAATTAATATTATTTAATTAATAAAAGAATTAAAGACTTTAGAAAATAATTAAATAATTAACATTATTTAATCATGACCATAGAAATATGAATTATGACGAATATTGAAGTCGTAGGCTTAAACCAAATTTTGGTGTCCACATTTGCCCCTCTTTGATACAATGTCATTTCGGCGTTGTGTCAAAGAAAATCGATAAAAAAAATGCCCCAGTAATGCCCCGGTGTTAAATAGGTGAAGGTATGCCCCCTCAGGAAAATTAAAAAAAAATTGAAAAATTTCAAAAAATTTGGAAATAGTCCCGATTATTCCATTGGATAGTCAGAAATGTAGTGGAGTTGACAGAATTGAAGTTAGAAATATTAGGGACGAGTATGGGTCGATTGAAGTTGGAATTTGATGCGGCCAGTAGAAAGGAATGCCACCAACACCCTAGGTATAAATAGAAAATGGGGTAAGAACCCATTCATTTTTACCCACATAGCTTTGAAATTTGATATTTTTTCTCTGCACCCTTAGCGAAGATGTCTCTCGTTCTGCACACCCACCATCGAGTATACAGGATCCATACCTTCAGGCGGCCAGCTGACGCGGGCCCCTCGGTATGTACCTAGATTTCAACTTTTGAATTTTTGGTTTTCGCGCCTTTTTATGTGTGCAATGTCAATTTTAAGCATGCGTCATTTTATTAGAAATTCGCATTTGAATTTGTTATCAACACATATGTATGTGGATCACCGCATTTGTAAATTCACATGTATTGTTTAGCATAGGTGGTTTATATTTCCATGCATTTTTTTTATTCTATGCATTCACAAAATAGCAACGCATTTGCATTTAATTTAGACGTAATTGTTTTATTTTCAACGCATGTGAAAATGTTTTGACACATTTGATTTGTGATTTATGCATTTGTATTTTTTTGGATATCATTTTGCGTCGATAGATAGAGGCACATTTGATATTTAGATGCATTTGTTATCTATGCACGTAGTTGTGATGTAAAATGACACATTTGGTTTCATGTGACACATTTGTAAAATAATGACGCATGTGAATAGCATTTGATTCTATCATTGTGCATGTTGTTTTGGACTTTGTGTATATGCGAGAGTTGAGACCATCAAATTTTTGCTTCCGAGATAGTTTGCGGAGCATGGAGAAATGGTTCTTATGGCATTTGGTTCTCCTTCATGTGAAACACATGCCCATCATTCAGGCAAACCGAGGTCTGTTGATAGCTTTATGCGAGCGGTGGCACTCGAAGACTTCTTCGTTTCACCTGCCTACTGGAGAGGTGACAATTACCTTGGAGGACGTCTACAAGATTCTGAGACTTCCTATCATAGGCACGAGGGTGAGATATGATACCTAGAGGGGGTTCGCTGAGATGTGCAGATATTACCCGCATGCAGATATTAGACAGTTAGGATTTGACCACTATGAGATTAGGTGGCATGCATTGGCACAGTGGTATAGGCAGTTGGACTGTCTATTGTGTACATTGATAGGTGGTATAGTCCTTCCTGACCGTCGAGGTCGTAGTTTTCCTATGGGATGGGGAGAGATGCTAGTGGGTATGTTAGAGTGATGGGAGGTATATGCTTGGGGTCCTTTTCTTCTTGGCATGTTATACTTTCATTTGCATGATATAGCCTATCGAGAGGCTCAGTCTATGAGTTGTGGTACCACGCTCTTGATGGTATGGGCATGGGAACACATTGCATTTTTTGTCCACCAGTTATAGTTGATGTGCAGTACGGAGCCCCTTATGCCTTCCGTTATGCAGGGGCTAATACTCAACACCATATGGGAGATACTAGATACTTCAGACATGCCATCAACACCATGGTATAGTTCACATGGAGACCATACTTGGGTTCTCTAGAGTGGTCAGATGAGGGCAATCATTTGCCTTATTGCCGCTAGACACAGTACCTGATTGCGAGGACTTTTTCGCATGTTCATATTATAGAGCGACATTTTCCATATTGTGTATTGTGGCAGTTCGGAGAGGTACAAGATGTACCTAGAGGATAGACAGAGTTTGTGAGGTCCTCGCGAGAGATCCCCCTGTGGGGTCCAGATATTCTAGTGGCCACTGCCGAGGAAGATATTGATGCATTGCAGGCAGCTCAGTGGGGATGGAGAGATGGTGTAGAAGACCCAAGTACCACCAAGGCATATGACCAGTGGTGGGCCATGCACAGGCCAATTCCCCTTACAGATTTAGATCCGGCTGCGCCGATGGAGTGGCGAGGGATAGGACCATGCAGTAGGCATGGCAGAGCTAGAGGTCAGAGAGGTGGAGGTGGTCATGGCAATGATGGAGATAGTGGTGGAGGTGGTTAGCGAGGTGGTGCGAGAGGGAGGCATGGACAGATGGGATGAGGGCCACCATTATCACCTATCTGTGAGGAGGGATGGGAGGAGGAGGATGTGCACATGCCAGATATTGGTAGAGGTGGGGAGGAGGTCTATGCTAAGATTGGGAGAGATGAGGAGCATCCCGCCAAGGAGGCCATTCCAGAGGTTCATGCAGAGGAGGAGGCAAAGATTGATGCCCTAGGCTTACTTGGTGCCTATCAAGATGATGAGGAGGAGGATGATGATCATGAGCAGGAGATTCGAGATAGGATTCTTGAGGAGTTGGAGGATGAGGATGATGGTGTGCCGAGGGTGAGACAGGTTGACACAAGGGTAGTTGACCCCGACACTGCTACACTTCATGCCCAAGTTTCATCCTTGGAGGAGAAGATGAGGGTCCTGATGTCTGAGAGAGATGTGTTATAGATGGAGAGGGACAGAGCCATCATGGATAGAGATCAGGCCATAGCTTGGAGGTAGGAGACCGAGTAGAGATTTACAGAGATTAGAGCTCTATGGACTAGGGTAGCAACTACATTTGCTAGAGAGTTCGTCAGAGCTGGGGAGAGGGCCACTTATTACCGAGATTTATATGAGGCCGCAATTCCTCTAGAGAGATGGGCCCCTAGCTTTTTAGAGGCATGTAGTGAGAGGTCCCAGACTAGGACCCATACTAGGACAGTGAGCACAAAGGGTGTTGAGCAGCCACGTAGAGCTGGTCCATACGACTGGCCACATTCAAGTCATAGGTCATCAGGCTCTCAGCATCATTCATCCACACACTCTAGTCATGACAGCAGTGGTAGTTCAGGATAGGGACATTTTGTTGATATATACTGAGACATTGTATTATGATTATATACCCTGCGGGCTTCCATATTTATTGATACATTATGAAATTGTGATGTGACATTGTTGAGTGATATATATATATATATGATTTTGGCGGCGATTCTCATGATATGCAGTTCTATTTGTTGATTTATGCAATCTATTATTTATACATGTTATGTCTATATGAGATGCATATGTGATGGATGATCCTATCTTCTTTATGATATGGTTATGCAGCTTATGATGTGATGATTCTATGTGATGATGTATGTATTAATATTTATGATGTTGATGGATGTTATGTATGTAATTTATAGTTATGAGATGCAATATGATGTACAATGCTTTCTACATGTGATGCTATACAGATGTAATGTGATGCATGTATTTAAATTTGTTATGTACATGTAATGCTTATGATATGCAAGCTAGATGATAGATGCCTATTATGCCATTATGCGATGATAACGGATGCCTATGTTTGTATATGTCAAATGAAAGATGTATGTATGATTGATGATGTATGATTTTGAAATAATATTTCTAACATGAATGTTTATGCAGGATGATTTATATTTTTGTGTGTCACAGGACTCTGTCATAATGCAAGAAAGAATAACTATTAGTGCAAAAAGAAAGATTGAGAAATAATAAACGAGATGAGAGGAATGTTAGTATTAGAAATCTTCAATGTTTCACTGTATCATTAAATCCATTGCACTTTATCATCATTGGTCAGGACTAATACAAATGGAGAAAAACACCATGATATGACATAAATCAAGGTGTGCAAAGTCATCCACTTGCTAACAATAGACAGTCGTAGACAAGGATTGTTGTTAACTCATACTAAGGGCACAAGTTGCCCCAGTATTTTTGTCAGGACAAACCACAGACAACAAACAAAATAAAGGACGGTTCATGAGACGTCATTGCTCCTCTAAATCATTTATGGGACATCCTTGAGGAAACTAGTAACATGACTCAAATCAAATCTTAAAAGATAGTTGATAGAAATCAGTCAAAGAAAACAGAAGTTTGATACATCGTTGCTTCTTTAAATCCTTCATGGGACATCCTTGAGAAAGATAGTAATAGGATTCCAATCATAAAATCAAGTGAAATGATAAGGTAAATAAGCCATAAATTCAAAAAGCCAATAAAATATTTTCCAAAACTTGATCTTATTTGTTTGATTTGTTTTGATTGATAAAAGGATTGATTGATAGAGCTTGATTTTAGGAGATACACATAGCAGATAAGACTGTCAGTCTGGTTTCGATGTTATGACTATCTGTATAAGGCATGAAAAAGCCTAGTTTCAGAAAGACATGTATCGTATAAAATGTTGAGTCGGATTCCATTGATGTGATAACCTGTATAAGGCTATGTTGATTTGATTGATAGTGTCTATATGTAGGAAGGACTCGTCCTATATAAGACACAAGTTGATTGGTTTGCTAATATCAATATTCAAGAAGGACTCATCTTGAATAAGACAAAGGTTGGTTGTTTTGATGATGTCTATTGCCAAGAAGGACACATCCTATAGCAGACATTAGTTGATCTGTTTCAATTGTTGTTTTGGCAATTTGTTTGATTTGACTTAGAGACATTGTTGACTTGTTCTCCAGATTAATGCATGACTTGAAATGACATGTTGACAATTGATTGTGTGTGATGACGAACCCTAAAGGTCTGACCTAGTGTGGCCTCGAGGGCTCATTGATTGATGGTTGTGCCTACGTTATACATGCAAAGACCTCATAGTTCGACTTGACTTTGACTGACAAGACTGACTACAAATAGAAGATGTGTGTGATAGTGAATGTGATGAACCCTAATGGACTGACCTAGTGCAGCCTCAAGGGCTCATCGATTGATGGCCTATCCTACGTTATACACACAGAGACCTCGTAGTTCGACACGACCAATGACCTTGTCATATAGACATATGGATTGAGTCATGGTTTTATACAGAAAAACCTAAAAAAATAGACATAATTCCTCGGGGGCACATCACAGGCAACATAGATCAACAAACAACAAAGACTAACAAGTGCGACTGATACTGACTCTATTTTTGGATTTTTGACATGTTTTTATTTTTTTGTCTTTTTGAAGTTTTTTGATCTTTTTGTGTTTTCTCAAGACATTTGGTGATGTTTTTGGTTTTTCCTATGGTTTTACGTCTTCAACACAACCAATGTAAGAACCAATATGACACATGTCAAGTGTTTTCCCCCAGTCGAGTATAAGAACAATTGATTATGAATAGAAGAAAATGGGGGATATGAAATGCACTCGATGTCAATCATTCTAGGCTATGGGAAAGACTACCACTTATTACGACTGGTATGTACAAGTGATGGATAAGAAAGATAAGTGATATGTACAGGGATAGATAGTATGTACAAGGATAGGATGTATGTATAGGGACAAGGAAAAGTATAAGGAAGTGGACTATGTACAGGGATACTAGATTAGAATGATAGTAGACAAAGGAGCAGAGTCAACTACACATGGTGCCTTTTTTCTAGATTTTCACCATGGTACCTATCCAAAGTGCCACCGAAGTGGTTTTCACTATTGGACGAATTATTTGTCTTTACTATTTTTTGGATTTTCTAATTTTATTTTTTTGGTTTTACCAAGATGCCTGTTTGTCAAGTTTTCACCTTGGTAACATTTTTTTTTTTTTTTTTGATTTTTTTATATTTTCACTAATTAAGACAAGGCCCTCATAAGCTATGTGTAGAACTTATTCAAATGAAGACTATTGATTGGCAAGGACAATGGTTCCCCTTGAGGAGTAGAGAGTTGATACGCTCCTGATCTAAAGGCTTCTGTAACAATATACAGTCCTAACTAGTTAGGTTCAAACTTTCCTGGTTTCTCTCTTTCTGCTTGATTCTTTGGGTTCTCCATTAAGACTAGGTCACCAATGTCAATTTTTTTGTTCAAGACCTTCCTATTATAGCTACGACGAAGGAAATTCTGATATTCTTGGAGATGGTCTAGTGCCTTCTGTCTTCGCTCATCTAGAAATTCTAGCTCATGGAGTCTCGATACTCGGTACTCTTCATCGTCAATGTGACCTTTCAATGATACCCTTAGGTAAGGAATTTTGACCTCAATAGGAAGAATGGCTTCAGAACCAAATACTAGTAAATATGGAGTGGTGCTAGTGGGAGTCAGATACTTGTGCGATAAGACCATAAGGCAGGATTAAGTTGTAAATGCCAATCACAGCCAGCATCATTGATAGTCTTTTTTAGGATTCTAATGATAGTTTTGTTAGATGCCTCTGCTTGGCCATTACCTTGTGGGTAGTATGGAGTAGAAAAATGATGTTGAATATGAAATTCATCACAAATATGGTGTACTTCTTGATTCTTAAATGGGCAGTGATTATCCGTGATTATGGACTGAGGGACACCATACCGACAAATGATATAGTTCAAGATAAACTTAGAGATCTGTGTGTCGGTTATGTATGTCATAAGAATAGCCTCAATCCACTTTGTAAAGTACTCAGTGGTAGTGATGATGAACTTGTGGCCATTAGATGAAGTAGGATGGATCTTACCTATGAGGTCGAGTCCCCATTGGGTGAAAGACCATGGTGACATTATAGGATGAAGCTCTTGTGTTGGTGCATGCATGTATCAAGTCTCCATGAACTTGGCATTGTCGACATGTATTTACAAAGACATATGAGTCCTTTTCCATAGTAGGACAATAATAACCCAATCTCATAATATTTTTAGCTAAGGTAGGACTGCTAGAATGCGAACTACATATACCCCCATGCACCCCACGCAAGGTTGCTTGTGCTTCATTTGAATCAATACATCTCAATAGGGTATTATCTAAGATGTGTCTATATAAGGTATCTCCAACGATGGTGTATTTGGATGACTTGTGGAGGAATGTCCTACATTATTTATTTGAAAGGCCAGGGGGTATGATTTTGGCATGGAGGTAGTCATAGATTTCTTGGTACCATGGGGAATCAAGACCAACAATGTCACATACCATCTCATAATTTGGGATATCGTAGGCTGGGACCAAAAATTGTTCTACCAAGAACTCAAACTTAGGCACGTTGCTAGGAATGTCGAGAAGTGATGCAATTGTAGCCATAACATCTGCTGCCCTGTTTAGAACATGAGGTATCTAATGAAAGTTGACCTTGTCAAAGTACTCCTTAAAAATATTTTCCATGTGTTTGTATGGAGCAAGCTTCTCATCTTTAGTCTCATAATCATCATTTACATGTCTGATTACTAGTTGAGAATCGCCATATACCTATAGGTTCTTAATTTTCCACTTGACTACCATGCGTAACCCTGTCACTAGAGCTTCATACTCTACTATCTTGTTAGTACATGGGAATGCAATCCTGAATGAATTAGGGATGGAAACACCCTATGGTGTGATAAATAGAATACCAGCCCCTAAGCCATGATTTGTATGTGAGCCATCAAAGTACATTTTACATGTGTTTGTGTCAATTATAAATATGAAGTCATTAGGAAAGTCTGCTATTAATGGGTGATCTGCTTGTAGCATGCGTCATCTAACTGATCAGCAATGACTTTTCCTTTAATAGCCTTTCTTTCTCCATATTGGATATCATACTCACTAAGTATCATAACCCATTTGGCCAATCGCCCTGTTAATGTTGCTTTGCTTAGAAGATATTTCAAAGGATCTATTTTGGCAATCAACATTGTTTGATGGTTTAACATATAGTGCCTTAGTTTTTGAGTAGCAAATACAACCGCAAGACAGGCACATCCAATGATACTATAGTTAAGCTCATAACCTACCAAAGTTTGACTGATATAGTATACTTCCCTTTCATGACCTTCATCATCATTTTGTGCAAGAAATGCTCCAAGTGATGAATGGGTTGCTGAAATATAAAGAATCAATGGTTGTCCTTCAACAAGTGGCATTAAGATTGGTGGTGTGAGTAGATATTCTTTGATGAGTTGAAAATCCTCTCTGCACCTAACTGTCCATGCAAAGGGTACCCCTTTCTTAAGTAATTGTTGAAAAGGATGTGTCTTATCTGCTAACTGCACTATAAATCTTCTGATGGATTGCAATCTTCCTTGTAATATCCTTAGCTGATTGAGATTAGTTGGTGGAGGAATGTCCATGATTCCTTTGACCTTGGTCGGATCCACTTCAATGCCTCGTCTAGAAATGATATAGCATAAAAGCTTTCCTAACTTTACTCCAAACACACATTTCTTGGGATTGAGTATCACTTTATACTTTTCTAGCCTTTGAAATATCTTGTCTAAAACATGTAAATGTTCTTCCCTTGTCTTGGATTTAACTATAAGGTCATCAACATAATACTCCATAAGAGTGTGTACTAGATCATGAAAAATAGTGGTCATGGCACGTTGATAGGTTGCTCCAGCATTCTTGAGTCTGAAGGGCATAACATTCCAGCAATACGTACCCCAAGGACAAGTGAAAGTTGTCTTAGGTTGGTCTTTAGTTGCAATCCTGATCTAATTATATCCTAAAAATCCATCCATAAGGGACAACATCTCATACCCTACTGTCATGTCTACTATAATGTCTATGTTAGGCAAAGGGAAGTCATCCTTAGAACAAGCCTTTTTGATATCTCTAAAATCTATGCAGATGTGAATGCCCACTGCTAGTTTAGTAACTGGTACAAGATTAGAAATCCAATCTGCATAGTCGATTGATCTAATGAAACCAACATCTAACAATTTATTGAGTTCTGCCTTGACTAGTAGAGCAATCTGTGGGTGCATTTTCCTCAATTTCTGTTTTACTAGTTTTACACCTAGTTGTAAGGGCAAGTGATATAGAACAAGTTCAGGGTCCAGCCCAGGCATGTCTGCATATGACCATGCAAAATTTATCTATCTCTGTGTAAAGAAGTTGTGGAATTCTAGCTGCTCTTCTATTGTCAATGATGCTACAAAATAAACCAATCAAGGATTCTCTTATGTGCCTATGTTGACTTCTACTGATTCTTCAATGAGCATGGGTTACTTTTCCTATGCAATAGGGAGAATGTTCAAACCTCCATCCTTAGGTACCTCAGAGAGGTTTCTGCCTTCGGATGCATCCTTTCTTTTTACTTTTTCATTTTCTAGAGGTACCTTTCGGTTTTCACCTAGAGACTCGTCCTTTTTATCGTTTTTATTCTTTTTCTCATTTTTGGGACTAGAGGGTTGAACACATTCCCCAAAATATGCTTTTTTTTCCAAGTCAATGGTAAAACCAGCCTTGTGATCACCATGAGGTATGCCTTCTCATAATTCCAGGAACTCAACAATTGCTTCGTCATTCGCAAAAATATCTAAGATGGGCGTGTCTTGTTGGTCCAAATCAATAAGTTGGGGATAAACTAAGGGCATGTCATCGTCAGAGTTATCAAAGTTTAACAGAGTCAAGGTAAGGACTGATTTGTTCATATGGTCACATAAATCTTGTACTAAGTTCTCTTTGCTCTTTGGTTTAGGTCTAGGTAGATTGAGAGGTGGGCCTAATGCCAAGGTTTGGTTATTTGAAACAGATGTATCAGGTTGCTAAGAGCTAGGATCAAGGGATTCCCAATAGTAATGTGTAAACCATTCCTCTTTGGTCATATTCTTTGGTGGACAAGAATTCAGTGGATTTGGTGAGGATCTCAACATTAAGTCAAGTTCTCCAAATATCTTGTCAAGGTCCATGGAAGAGGTGGAGGATAGGGAATCCCACTCATATTCATTTGAGTTGGGGAAATCACAGTGGTGTTGGTCAGATGGTTTGTGAAATGTCTCAATATCCTCTAAAGCACTTACTTCATCGATTAAGGGTGATGTGGTACTAGGAACACCAGTCTGAATCCGTTGAAACCCAAGCCCTAAGCCTTTTGGCCATTGAGAAAAAAAGATTGGCTCAATCCTTCCAACTTGATTTAAGCCTAAACCACTATGTCCATTATATCCCTTGCTTTGCATAATTGTGAAACATTTTCCATATAGATCTGTAGGAATGCGAGCAAGTGAGAGAGGTTCTTCATTATCTTCCTTATACAACCAAGAAGTGGCATCTTCTATATTTACAACTTCTTTGCTTAATTCTCCCCATTTAGTGAATTTTTTTGTGGGAGGAATGTGTATAGTGACCATAGATTGTCTCATATTTAGTGTAGGTAAACCATATGATTTAGGAGGAATCAGATGGCTAACACAATAAGATGTCTTCATTCAATATTATCCACAACCCTTGTCTTGGATCTCAACCCTAGGAGTGGTAGGAAATAAAGGTGAAATAGATGTTTGAGTGAGTGTGGATGGATCAACATAGTGAGATGAATTGGACGATGAAGCCTCTCGGTTTATTGGCACTTGGCATTGGGTATCTCTTTTAGATTGGTGCAATATTGGAATGGGTCTGGGTCACCATCTATAGTTATTTCAGTGCCATTGTATGGGAATTTGAGACATTGATGATATGTGGAAGGAACTTCCTTCATGGCATGAATCCATGGTCTGCCTAGCAAAAGGTTGTATGGAAGGGTGAGATCCAAGACCTGGAATTTTGTCTCCATTACTATAGGACCAATTCTAATAGGAAGTGTTACCACCCCCTTTGATTTTCATTTCTCATCATCATAATCTTTAATGACAATAATTTTGGTTGTGTCTACGCATGCTTCTGAGAAACCTAATGCCTTAATCAGTTTTAAAGTGCAAAGATTTAACCTTGCTCCTCCATCTACCAAAACTTGTCTAACTTTGGTGTCGTCAACAAGGACTTCAAGATGTAAAGGATCATTATGATTTGTCTTTGCAATTGCGTAGTCTTGTTCAAAGAATGTGGCATGATGATTATTGGTCAAGTAGCCCACCATTTTTTGGAAATGATTGACATCGAGATCATTAGGGACTGTGGTGCTTTGTAAAGCTTTATCTAAAATGGATTGATGCTCAGGGGAGATACGCAACAGTTCCAAGATTGAGATTTGGGTTGGGGTCTTCCCCAACTAGTCAAGTAGGTTATATTGTGACTTGGAAGGTTGTGGTGTTTGCTGCGATGGAGGACCTGGGATAGTGATCTTAGTACGACAAGTGTTGACAACACACTTGAGAGTTGTATTTATGGTAATGGTATTGATATTCTCATTGACGGCACGAAGGTGATTAATGGTTTTGCCACTATTATAATCATGCTTGATATTTGCATAGTTGGTAGACATATTGGTCTTGTTACTCAAACTAGGGACATTTCATTTCATGTGGTCATGTAGTGGATCAGAAAAGACTTGATGATCAGTGTTTGATGACTTTTGTTTATGTCCACTAACTTCGATAATTCTCTTTTCGACATGATCCTGTATGATATTTTTTAGTTGGTGACAATTTTGTATGTTATGTCCCTTAGTTCTATGATAATCACAAAAGGCATTGTCATCCCACCAAACTGGTTTAAATTATCCTAGATCATATTGTCTTGGCTTTTGAAGTTGTATAAGATTATGTTGTAACAATTGTTTTAATATAGACTCAATGGGTTCCCCCAAGGGAGTGAACTCATGTTTTTGAAACCTCCTCTGTTGTGGACATTGAGTATTTTGGACCATGCTGGAAGGTTGATTGATAGCATTAAGCGTGTTGGCTCAAGAGTTAGGTCCTTTGAATGTGATGATAGGTCCTACTTGTATAGTTTTAGCATCAACTACCCCATCATTGGTGACATTTTTGTTTTGAGACCAAAATATATTTCTATCATTGGGGGCATTTGGAATTATCATATTTCTATTGCATGAAGGTTTTCCTGAAACATAGTGACTTTTTGTTTTTCAGGTATCTCGATAGGACACCGGCTAGCTATAGTCCTCCATCTTTGGAAGAAAAACATGAAAGTTTCACCTTCGTCTTGTGTTGTGTGACACAAGGTTGCTATATTTATCTTGTGGTCTATGTTGAAGGAGAATTGTGCAATAAATTTGTTAGCCAGTTCACCCCAAGATTTGATGCCATAGTCTAGACCTGAAAACCACTCTACTGCAATTCCTACAAGACTTCTTGGAAATAGTCTCTTAAGATATGTGGGGTCATAAGCGACATCTATGCACATGGTAGAAAATTCCCTTATATGTTCTATCGGATTTTTTTTTCCATTGTACTTAGGGAGATTCAGTATGACATACTCATGAGGGAAAGGTGTCATGTACAATGATCTATCAAAGGGAAATGGGCATATGTCCTTTGTTGAAAAGGATTTCTTAGTTGACATTGCCATGTTATCCATTTGTGTTTGTAGTGCCTGCATTTTTGTTTGCAAGACGTCAACCTGGGTTAATGATGTGTTGGGGGGATTATGCAGATCTATGTATGTATTATGAAATGAAAGGTCTCATGATAGGTTTTGATTGAATGTTGGTATTTGATGTGGATTTGGATTCAAAATGTTGGTGAATGTGTTCTAGTTCAGAATCTGCATAAATTGGTTTTGACTTGGAATCTATGTAAATTGGTTTTGACTTGGAATCTATGTGAACGGATTCTTACTACCACTCTGGGAGAATGGATTCTGATTTGGAATCTATGTGAATTGGTTTTGACTTGGAATCTGGGAGAATGGATTCTGATTCAGAATCTGTGTGAATGGATTCTAACTACCAATGTGGGAGAATGAATTCTGATTGCCATATTGTAATGAGGGAATGCCTCTTGTTTGTGTAGTATGTGGTATAGTACTAGCGACTTGAACACTAGGTATGGTCATTGACTATGGTATGGTACTGGTGACATGAACACTAGGTATGGTTGTTGACTATGGTATGGTACTCATGACACTGACATTTGGTGTAGAAGCTGATGTTTTAGATCTTTTATTCCCAAGAAGAGGACCGAAGGGAGTGGATGATGATGCCCCTATAGTGAAATTAAATACCGATGTCATTCCAGATGTACCAAATGGAAACGTATGGACTGTCGTACTCTGTGTAGGTATGCCAGATGGTATGGTTGTATTTACCTGAGGTATAGTAGTACTGGTAGTCATTGTATTTTTCCCTTGTGTAGGTTGAGCCTATAAGGTGCTAATATCAAATCCTATAGGTAAGGTAGCACCTTCAGCTAGCAATTTGGCTAAGTATCATTGACGATCATTTGCTAGGTACTCATTTACAAAAGAGGTAAACTTAGGGTCTTGTGTAGCAGCCTCTATGTCTTCTGTTGTAATTTGTCCTTAAGTGTTTCTAGTGGTGAATTTGTCTAATAAAGTCTTGTGAGGTCTTTTGGAGAATGGATTCATGAATTTTTTTGGGTTCGACATATTTTCTCTCTCTCTTCTCTTAGATCTAGTTTCCACCATGTAAGATAAGCTCAATATGCAAGGAATGCAAAACTTCGTCTATGGATAGTATGACTCTAATCTATGTTTTTGGGATTTTTCGAATGCAAAATAACTAATGTTCTAAGATGATGCTAGTCTAAAATGACAATCTCTAAAGATGCAAAGTCTAAGCAAGCTTCTAAGGTAATCAATTTCGTAAACCTGAGACGAGGGTACCAACTACCTAAAGCCTAACCAATGTGTCAATTTAGTTATATCAAGGAACCAATGTAAGACTAGGATTAAAGATAAGTTGAGTTTCCTAACTAGACTGATGAGCTAGGAGGACTCTTTGTAGGACAAAGGATATAATGGCAAGACTAGGTTCAAGGACAGATTTCATAGATGCTATGATTTTTCTAGAGTGTAGAAAGTGACCTATTCTAAAGTTTGTAAAAATGAACCTCCTAAAAGTTTGAACTAAAAACAATATGTAGTCTAAGATGAGAAACTTAGATTTAGAACAACTATAGTAATGACTAAATGATATCTAAGGGATGTAAAATTTGAGCAAATCATTTTAGGTTTCTGTCTAAGGACTAGTATGAAAAGACAGATCAAAGAGTGGTATGACTATGTCAACTGAACTGTGGCTGTAAATTCTGGTTTTCTAATAAACATGAAAATGCATTGTAGAATTTCACAGATGCGGCTATCTTTCACAATTGCATTGTTCTGGTAAACAGTTGCATGTTTCTGTAAAATTTAGTGTCTTTGTTAGACAGATGTAGTGTAGTTTCCAATAGATGTGACTTAGAATGATAATTGTGACTCGAGCTATGATAGATGCAATTTTCCTAAACTCGTGCACTAGTGAAAGTTCTGTAACAGTGGAAAATGTGTCGTTCTATACTGCAGTTGTGACTCACCCTGTCAGATGCGTCATAGAATATCACAAAAGTGGTTTCATAAAATAGATGTGGTTTCTAACAGAAAAAATGTGAGCCAAACTAGAAGATGCGACTCTAGGCTTTAAAATATATGTGACTTGATAGATCAATTGTGACTCTCTAGTGAACAGTTGCGACTCTTTTGACAGTTGTGTGTTTTCAGTGAATTAAGAGATAAATCTGGTGTTGTTTTTCATAATCAACTTCTGGAAACCAAAGACAATCATAAGACAAAGTGTTCTCAGTTTGATTTTACACTCAAAGAACATTTAATTTGACAACAGACAATCACATCCTAGGCTATGTAAGACAGTATTTAATGAGTTCTCACTTGGGTTTCCCCAGCTACGCTTATTCAAGGTGGATGATTAGTAGCTTGACCCCTTTGGCTCCCCTCCATAGATCATTAATGTCATTCGAGGCATCCAAGCTACAATATGAACCATAAGAATATGAGACAGCTTCATAAGTCTGACTTGCTGCACTAGTAAATAGAAGGATTTTGGACACTAGTAACAAAGGTGTTTAATTCGGGCATTTCATTCATAGGGCATGATCCATGTGGTGAGATTCCCCTTTCAAATCCATCTTGTTGGAACCATACATGTGATTCTTGGGCTTTTCCCAAGAATCCACTTTTATATACCGGCTGGAAGTCCCTTGGGTTCAGGGTGCTACCGATCTGAGTCATCCTAGAGTGAGTACTTTTTCCCACCAGAATAGGCCCAAGTTCTAGAGTTAGTAACCATTTCTCTTACACCCAAGATCGCATGGATGTGCAAGGGGAGAGGATACTTTGATATACCAAATCATAAAGGGTAATAACACAATTGTTCTTTCGCACCAAACACAATAGACACTTGTTAATTTTAATCCAAATGAAAGATTTGATACACTACCAAACAATCTATTTCAAAAAATTAACTAGGGTCTTCGAAATGCATTCTACAAAAAGATTCATTAGTAGTTTGATATTGGTCTTCGACTATCGATCTGCAAAAACTTTGTTAACTCCTCAGGACACACGCTGAAAACAAAAGATTAGTGAAAATAAAACAATAAAGAAGACTACAAATTGAAAATCTAAACCTACACTTTTACTAGTTGGATGCGTTGTTTTATCTGTCAAATGCATTGCTTGATTTTACCAGTCAAGTGTGGCTCATAAATCAACAGATGCATGAGTATTTGTTGAATGTGTCATTTTCATTCTAGATGGGGTTCTTTAAGTCAATTGCATCATTTTCGATCTCAGATGCAATTCAATATTTTAGTTGCATTGTTTCATCAAGTGGTTGTGTCTCTGAATGTTAATTGCGTCATTTTTCCAAACAGATGCGTCATTCCATACAAAAACCTACAAAATCAAATAAAAATCTACGGATACGCGAAGATGGTGTCTTTATATCGGGTTCACCAAATGTAGCTCAAAGAAAAACACACGAGAGAGTTAAGCAATTCAAATATAATCTATTCAAACTATACTAGAAATCCTCAAAGCTAGATAATCGAGCACAAAGGAAAGCTAAGAGAAACATGCATAAAAGAAACTATTTTACCAAACATGCAATCAATTCCATTGAATAACCTCTATTATTCTTCTCCATTTCGTCTATGTAGTGTACTTGCCCTCAAATTTTTAGTATTTGTGTGCAAGCATAGCCTAAGTGTTGTGATAATGATGAGACATCGAAGATTTAAGATAATTGCTCCATAAGTCATACATTTTTTAGAGAGATTGGAATGATGAAAGATAGATCAATTTATAGCAAATTGATCATTCGAATGACAAGCCAGGATTGAAAGATCAATGGATAGTTGAGATTGAATGATTAGACATGCATTCTAATAACAGTTGGTAGTGACATGAGTGATACCAATTAGAAATAGAAATAAAGATTAAATAAATGATTTAATCTTCTAGTTTGGTATTTGAAAACATAAGAATAGTCTTTGCATGACAAAGATAAAGATGGATTAAAGCCACTCTCTGTTCGAATGCACACACAAGATTTAATTAATTAAATAGGAATATTTAATTAATATGCATGTACATGCAAACGAGTTAGAACTAGATGACTGAATGATATGACAAAGAGATTATTCATGCAAGCAACTCAGACATTAAATCATGAGTTAACCGATCGATTTAAATAGATCTCAAGTCAAGTCAAAGTGAATACTTAGATAACTTACACAATTATCTAAATATAGAGGAATGTGTTAAAATAGAATTTATGAATTAAATAATTTGTTTAATTCAAGATTTGATATTTGAAGAATAATTAAATAAATAAGATTTATTTAATTAAGTGACAAAAGGGTTAAATGAATAATTAAATAAATAAAGAATTTATTTAATTGTAGTTGACATATGATAAAGGGTAAATTAAATAAGAATCTATGTAATTCTACAAGAAGAAGGATAGGGTTAATTAGTAACATAATTAAATAAAAAAAAATTATTTAATTAATCAGATAGAATAAAGATATAGTAAATTAATTAATTAATTAAGATTATTTAATTAATAGAAGAATTAAAGACTTTAGAAAATAATTAAATAATTAACATTATTTAATCATGACCATAGAAATATGAATTATGACGAATATTGAAGTCGTAGGCTTAAACCAGATTTCGATGTCTATAGTTCCAACGAGATGGATCAAAAGGGACTCTTGTTGCATGGATCATTCCCTATGAATGGAATTCCCAAATTAAAAACCTTTGTTTTTAGTGTCCAAAATCCCTCTATTTATTGGTGCAAGAGGTTGGACCTATGAAGTCGTCTCACATTTTTACGGTTCATGTGTAGAGATGAAAGTATGCCATGGGAGTTTCATGGGTACTATAGCTTGGATGCCCTAAATGAAGTGTTGAGCCATGGAGGGGAGCCAGTGGGGTCAAGCTACTAGTCATCCGCCTTGAATAAGTGTAGTTGAGGTAAAACTTAAATGAGAACTCAGTAAATACTAGTAAATATTGTCCTACACAGCCTAGGATGTGTGTGTCTATTATTGGATTAAACGTTCTTTGTGTTGAATTGAAACTGAAAATACATTATCTTCTGATTGTCTTTTTTTTGCAAAACTTGATCATGAAACAGAGTCACTTTACATTTTCATTCACTGGAAAACCTCAACTTTTCACCATAAAGTCACAACTATTATTTTGAATCACATCTATTTAATCTAGAGTTGCATCTGTCAGAAACTACCCAATTTCATTGAGTCACATTTGTCTAAAATAGAGTTGCATCTGCTTGATTAGCTTACATTTTCTGTAGAAAACCACATCTGACTTAGGAGACCACACTTGTGATATTTTGTGATGCATTTGAAAAGTTGAGTCGCAACTGCAGTCTGGAACGACACATTTGCCACTATCGCAGAACTTTTACCAGTGCACAGAAACTTGAAAAACATCTGATACAGTCTGAGTCACAATTTCCATCATGAGTTGCATATGTTAGAAACTACACTACAACTGTCTGATACTTAGAGTTGAACTTTACCAAAAACCCACAACTGATTACCAAAAGACCACAACTGTTAAATTTTGAGATGCATCTACCTTAGGATTAGAAAACTAGAATTTAGGGTCACATACTGAGAATAAACAAGCAAATCAGTATCTACCTTATCTTTTTTTTTATTCTTGGACAGAAACCTGAATTTTTGCTAAAAACTTGCACGATTAGATATTTTAGGAATCATTGGGTCATAGACATAGGTACCCTAGCTACACATCTTACTTTTAGTTTAGAGGTCTTTACTTCCCTTAGACATCATCTTTTATAGATTCTAGGATAGGCATCCTTTCACGGTTTGGTTAAACCCTTTATTCAACAAATTTTTTCACTGAACCTATTTATCATATCCTTTTTCCAACACGTGAATCCTTCCAGCTCATCAGTCTAGCCTAGGAGTTCACCTTGTATTTTAGTCCTAGTTCTATCAAGCTTCCTTGTCAAAACAAAATTGAAACTTGGGTTAAGTTGTAGCTAATAGATAACCTCTTTTAGAGTCCTTAAGTTTGGTCACCTAGACTTTGCATATCTAGATACTGTCATCTTAGAATACCATCATTTTAGAGATACCTTATTTGCAAGAAAATACCAAAAAAATAGTTGCATTCATTCCTTATTTGTACGTAGAAAATCCCAAAAACATAGCTTAGGCTGCATACCTTAGAATTAAGTCACTCTTTGCATTGTCATACCTTAGACCTCATATCACATACCTTAGTCATACTCCATCTTTCATCATAACCTCACCACCATGTCTGTAATTTACCTTGATATGCTTGCTAGTCAAGTTGAATACCAATTACTCCGTAATGGTCAATGCCAACAAGCCATAGACATCAAAAGATAATTTATCCAATCCAAATGCCAATCAACATCAACCCATGGTCAACTACCCACATACCCTTCCTATCAAAAATCCATAAGTCCTAATCATTCAGCCATCTTCCCTCACTATCAAGATTCACTTAACACAATCTTTTCCATTAATCTACTACAAACATCTATTAGTCATACCTATCCTAACCTTGACAAGGGAAACCAACCTTCCACTAATCCCTTCCAAGCCTCCACATCCTATCTTAGTCCTTCATCCACTAATCCCTTCCAAGCCACTCCATCTCAATCTACATTTAGTCATGAAAATACATCTATTCATGATCTCCAAAGTCACATCCCATCTACTAAACTTGAGGATAACTGTCAAATGGAAAGTCCAAAGCATGACTTCATGGCTTCACCTTCATATCAAGATCAAAGTAGTCTATCCCACAACCCTATCTTTAAGTCAATCCAAGAAGTTCTTCTAGATAATCATGGCATCCAAAATACACCTATCCTTGATCAATATTCCATTCCCAACCATATAATTCAAGACAAACCCATCTTTGATCAAGACACTACTATTGAGCAAGAAGTCCAAAATGATCCACTCCTTGACCTTTATCCCATTCATGATCAAACATTTGAAGACAACCCTATCCAAGTACAAAACATATCCATTTCCCAAAATGACACACTTGCCTCCTTTGAACACATAGATGATATTCCTCTAGAACAAGAGTCTCCTACTCTAGACATATTTGCAAATGATCAAGTTATAGTTGAGTTCATTGGAATCTATAAAAATGACCATAAAGACAGTTTTGACATCGACTTGGAAGCACCAGTAGAATCATCTAAATCTGATATGTCACATAATCACACCAAGGATATCTAACATGTCAATGAAGATAAGACATCCTATCAACTAGGATCATCCACTTTTATCAAATCAGGCTTTCTTGTAGAGAAGGAGATTCCAAGTAATAGTTTCCACAAACACAATGTTGGGTTAGCATCTTGCTTCCAAAATGTAAAATACCCCATTGCAAAGAGAATATGTCAAAGCATGCAATATCAAGGAAAAGGACTAGGCATACATGAGAAAGGAATTCTAGAACCAATACAGCTTTAGAAAAATCCTAGACATCAAGGTCTTGGTTATCCTTTAGTCAGCAAATCTAATGATGTTAATGGTATCTTCTCACTATTGGGGGAAAACTTATCTGATACAAACATCAAAATGGACGCCATGAGTAGTTATTACCATAAGGTTGTTGCCAACACTCCTTCCATCCACACCATAAATTGCCATTCCAACATGAATAAACCTTCCATTTGGAACCAACAAAAACAAAAGTCTTACAAATTCAAAGTTCAAAATCAAATATCAAAGGCCATTCAATCAATCAAAAATCCAAGTGGACAAATAAAGTTAAAATGGATCCCAAAGAAAAATGGATCAAGCAAAGAAAATAGTTCAAAAGTAAAAGTCATTCAAAATATGGAGCCACAAGAAAAGGGGACTCCCACATATAATAAATGTCCACCTCCTTTAAAATGGTCATCATACAAAGCATATAACATTCATGGTTCCAAAAATTTCCCAATCCGAAATCTAGTCTCCATAATCCATCACCCCAAGTTTGGAAAATGAAAATTCCTACATCTAAACTGCCAAACACATCTACCATCATTCGTCATAATCCTACATCTCACCTAAAGTCTAAAAATATTACATCACAAATCCGTCGCATCTTGGCAGGAACTCTTTATTGTAAGGACTCCCATGGCACTCTATCGCGATGTGCATATTCTAATAAGGCCAACTCTAGTATCAACAAGGATCACAATGGCATCAATCAATTGTATGCAAGCGCTATGATCTTGACAAGGAAACTACTTCATCAAGATCATTATTGGCATATCATGGCACCAATCTCTACATCAGCACCATCAATGGATTCAACATAATCTATGATCATCTAAAGCATCAAGGCCATCCTGAAAATACAAAAATACAGAAAAAAAAAAATTGAAAAAAAAAATTGTCACCTTCATGAAAACCTGGGAAACATTCATCTTGGTGACACCAAAAAGGACAAAAAATTAAAAAAAAAATCAAGACAAAAATTTTATCCAATAGTGAAAACCATGCTTATGGCACTTTTGATAAGTACAATGATGAAAACTTGGCAAATAGGCATCATGTGTAAGAAATTATCTATGTGGACTATTACACTTGGGGGAAAGTTGTCTCATCTCCCATACCCTTTGTATGACATCTATTATGAAATTTCCATCTATCCATCTAAGCCCTACCACTCACGTCCATTTTCCCACCTACTTTGATCTTGATAAGGACTGGGGTACAAACATAAATCATCCTTTGGAAAAACTCTTGACATGTCTATACTTTGGTCATACACTATCCACAAAATATCATGTCATAGCCTTCATAGCATTTTCCAAACCCATACCTTGAAGAAAATGAGTTATCCTTATATGACATAGTCCTTGGAGACCATATGATAATTTTTTTCTAGCCAAAAATCCTTGTCACTTATCTTTTACCAAAGCCACTCATCATCTATTCATACATATCACATGCCTTGGTTTTTCCCTTGCCAATGGTCTAAGGATCTTCCATCATCCCATCCAATCCTGAAAAGTCATTCCAAATGCAACAATCCTAATCCATACAATCTTGCTATGTATCCTAGTGCATCATTCAAAACATTCCTTGGCTTTGTTTGTAGCCTTGTTTCAAACCTTCATCCTTTAGTCACATTATCATCATCCTCATGTTGTTTCAGGATGTGTCCTTCCCACGTCAAACAACATCATCACCATCCTCATCACCTGTCAATTGGTTTGCAGCTTGACTAGGGGAAAGATCATGGTTGTCCTTGGATTCTTGTGCATGCTTGCTCGCTTGATTATAGGCATCATTCACATGCATTTGTCACAAAAATTCCTAAAAGAAAATCCAAAAAACATTATAAAATTTCCTGAGAAAATTCAAAAAAATTAGAAAAACTTCAAAAAGATAAAAAAAAAATCAAAACATGTCAAAAATCCAAAAAATAGTCAGAGTCAATCACACTTGTCAATATTTGTCATTTGTCCAACTACATTGCCTCTGTGACTGGACATAGGCAAGGCCATCTGTCGATGTGCCCCCAAGGCATTAGCTCAGTCCTTTTAGGTTTTTTTGTATAAAATCATGATTCAATCCATTTTCCTATAAGACAAGGTCATTGGTCATGTCAAACTACAAGGTCTTTGCGTGTATAACATAGGCAAGGCCATCAATCGATGAGACCCCAAGGCTGCACTAGGTTAGTTCTTTAGGGTTTGTCACATGCACTACCACATATTTTTTATCTTCATACAAATCAAGCTTATTATAGTCAGTCTTGTTAGTCAAATTCTAGTCAAACTACGAGGTCTCTACGTGTATAACGTAGGCAAGGCCATCAATCGATGAGCCCTCGAGGCCGCACTAGGTCAGTCCTTTAGGGTTTGTCATCACACACAATCAACTGTCAGCATATCATATTAGGTCATGCACCAACAAGATCAACAAGTCAACAATTTCATCAAGTCAGATCAAACCAATTGTCAAAGCTGCAACTTATGTCTGCTAAAGGATGTGTCCTTCCTACGAACAAACATTATCAACACAATCACCCTATATCTTATTCAGAATGTGTCCTTCCTAAATAAAAATATCAACAAAACAATCAATCTATGTCTTATACAGGATGAGTCCTTCTTGCATATAGACATTGTCAAACAATCAACAAGGCCTCATACAAGTTATCACATCAACGACGTCAGACTCATTGTCCTCTATGATACATGTCTTTCTAAAACTAGGATTTTGTCATGCCTTATACAGATAGTCATAACATCAAAACCAGACTCAACATCTTATTCAGTATGTGTATTTTCTGAAACCAAGTCTTATCAATCAATCATCTTATCAATCAAAACAAATCAAACAAATAGATCAAGTTTTGGCAAATATTTTACTGGATTTTGACTTTATGGCTTATTTATCTTATCATTTAATTTGACTTTATGATGGGAATTATGTTACTAGCTTTCTCAATGATGTCCCATGAAGGATTTAGAGAAGCAACGATGTATCAAAATTCTATTTTCTTTGATTTCTATTTGTTGACTGTCTTTTCATTTTATGGTAGGAATCTTATTAATCGCTTTCTCAAGGATGTCCCATGAAGGATTTAGAGAAGCGGTGATGTATAAAAATTCTATTTTCTTTGACTGCTATCTATTGACTGTCTTTTAAATTTGATTTTGAGTCATGTTACTAGTTTCCTCAAGGATGTCCCATGAAGGATTTAGAGGAGCGATGACGTCTCATGACCTATCTTTTATTTTGTTTTTTGTCTATGGTTTTCCCTAAAAAAAGACTGGGGCAGTTTTTCCCTTAGTATGAGTTAGGACAATCCTTGTCTGCGATTGTCTGTTGTTAGCAGGTAGATTGTTGATGGTGTTTTCTACACATAGCAACAACTCAGATAGAATATAAAATCGTATCTCTCTTGAAAGGTAAATCTCTATCAACAAGCCTCAAGAGATAACCCCAAGGTCTCTAATGTCAGGTCTTAACAATGCATAAACAACTCAGATAATATGTGAAAATGTTGGTAATCACAAAGGGACCTTACTACAAGCAAATACTAAATCTTAACTTTATCAAATCTAGCAATATGGTGATACTTCCAATCCTAAATCTAACTTGAATGATAAAGAAATAGAAAAAGATAAGGGTTTCAAGAGAATTCAAAGATTAAAACTACTCCTAAGATTAACAATGCAAATGATGAAACACTTGAAATGGACCAATCCCTCATAAACTAATTCCTACTTGACCCAGATAAATCTGCAATCTTATAGAAATAGTGCAATCTTCTAAGGTATTAAATATTTTCATATCATGAACATTCATCCAAAACAACCCTTTTGCAATTGAAATGAACAAGCCTTCACAATTGAACTAAGCACAATGAATATTAAATTATAGGCTAACTTTGCAAAGCAACCAACAATCAGCTAGTTACAAAAATTATGGACAAGGGATTGCTACAAACACTTCAAGCATCAAAACATAAACACCATTGAATCATATTTAATTTTAAATATAACATATATCTAATATTTCTCAAGCAATCTCAAAAGATAGAACAACAAGAACCATGCAAGATAAATCAACACAAGAGAATTCACCAAGAGCACAATGTCTTCAATTGTATTGAATCACCCAATAACAACAACAATTCCAGTGTTATGTGTTATAGCACTTGCTCAAAATGAACTAACTTCTAACTCTAACTTTTGCTCTATTACTTAATTCACTCCAAAGCAAAACTATCTAGCCCTTACAAATGAGGTAGAATGCCATATGTATAGAAACCCCCCAAGATATGTCAGCCCAATTAGGTTTACAATAATAATCAGCCACAAACAAGTTGGCCCAAGAAGTTCTAGAATAACATGAAAGAGCATTAAATTCTTGGGACTCATCTAGGTCAGCCCAATGCAACTCGGTCCAATGCATGTGAAGGATGAAGAAAATTAATGGGGAAGCACAAATTCTAATGAGGCATTGTATTAACTGCCTTCCCCTTTGTCCTCATTTTTCTCCACCCTATCCTCCACCATCAAAAGTATCCTATCCAGGTTGGCTATAGGTGGCATAGTTAGAACCTTAATCCTTCTTTCAATGGACTTAATGTCTTCTCTTGACTGCTCCACAATTTTATCCCATTCCACCTTCATTGTTTGATATTTTTCCATTACTGC
Source organism: Sequoia sempervirens (assembly GCA_007258455.2). Taxonomy (NCBI): domain Eukaryota; kingdom Viridiplantae; phylum Streptophyta; class Pinopsida; order Cupressales; family Cupressaceae; genus Sequoia; species Sequoia sempervirens. The sequence continues at coordinate 151,099 of VDFB02138806.1, forward strand.
AATATAGGGGGTTGCATCATCTAATTAATGTTTAGTAATTGGGTCCTCATTAATTGGAGTGTAGACATCTCACCACCATTTTCCCAACTATTCCAAGCTCAAGTGCTTTGGTGCAAACCTTTTTCTACCTATCATAACCTCAAAGAAATAAATATATTTATTGTAGATCTTAGTTAGGGTGTCTTCAATTTGCTTCCTCTGCTTATACATCTTCTTCAAAACCCTTTGCCTTATTTGCAAAACTTCAAACCATTCCCAAAGTTCTGCAGCTTTAGAGGAAGAAAGAATTCCATCACTCAACAACTTGTCTTTAGTATATTCCATGATGGTCTTTGTATTTTGCAACAGGAGATCTACATCTTCCTTATCTTGAGCTACCACATTCTTTAACCAATCTATCGGCCTCATAGCATCTCCACCAGTTGAAAGGATGTCCCTGATAGCATTATCTCCCTTAGTTTGCACCCCCTGTAACCAGATCATTGTGGCATGAGTAGTAGTCTTCATTATTTCTAGCTCAATCATGGTTTCTTGTGCAAGAAAGTTTGCAGCAGATGATGAGGAACTAATGGATTGCAAGGGATTCATTAAATCCTGCAAGTACTTCTTTAATTTTTCATTCTCCCTCTTCAATTCTTGCTTGGTTTGCACTTCCTTCCTCAATCTACCCAAGATTATAACACTAGACCCTTCATACTCTTCAATTTCCTATTCCATGGAAGTAGGCCCTACGTTGCTATTCTGCACATTGTAGTCACTACTAGTTACATCATCTCTATTCTTATTAGAAGCAAGAGTAGCAATGTGGACCACCTTGTTATTTTCTTCATCCCTCTGAATCTATGAGATAACCTTGTCTTTCTTCTTTTCTTTACCTTTTCCTATATTCGCCAATAATTCATCCCAATTATGAGGAGTATCATCTACAACAATCTGCTTACTCTTTAATTCTTTTTCCAACCAGCCTAGTATAGTAGAATCAGATTGTACTTTGCTCTGTCCAACTTCTCCCTATTGATCCCTGGACATATCTTCATTCAAATCTTGTTTCTCGGGAATATCCTTAACTATTTCTTCCATTTCTTTATCATGTTATTCTACCTCATGTATCGGTGATGGAGTCCTAACTGGCATTTCCTCTTTCTGAAGGATCTATCTTCTTCACTCCTGACAGGTGAATCTTCATAAGTTATTAGAGGAGATTGCAACACCCTCTCTATCTTTGCCTCAACACTATAGAGCTCACCTTCCTGAAATTATTCTTCCTTTGGATCTTGGTGACTCTATGCCCCTTTGGATTCACCTGGTTCATTACAAGCTTCATGGGAAGGAGGAATATTATCATGTTGTTTTGTAGCAAGAGTGACTGGAAGAGCATCTTTCCTTGGCATGTCATCCTGAGGAGAATGAGTTCTTGATCTCCTTGTATATACCCGTGTTCTTTCTTCTGAGCTCTCCACATTTATCACAGGTGGGCTAACTTCCACCCCTGCCTTGGAGCTTTCCTTTTCCTTCTGCGAAAATCTTACTATCCTTCTCCTCTTAAGCACAGAAGCACCAGTTGTTTTATCTTCCTTTTCAGCCTCATCCTTTTTTGATTTCTTTGTTCTTGAAATATGTTTCCTCTTCTTTGCAATAGGCTTTCTTTTCTTTTTTGCCTCTTTCATTTCCTCCACCTAAACACCTTTAATCTTTATCTTAAAAGGAGAACTCACCTTCTCCTTACCCTTGGGATCTTGCTCAGCTGACTCCTCAGAAGTGGAATGAGACTCCAGGTCTCCCATTAGATCATAGGTACATTGTACAACTTCACTTTTCAGTTCCCACATCTTATGCTTGAGCCACTGCTTTGTATATTTAATCATCGGAGTCATAAGCTACTCTAACTCTGTTTTCTCTTCCTCCAACCAGTCTATTTCTCCCACTGGTTTATCCTTCATTGCTTCATAATCATGGCCCTGAATCAAATCTTTGTCATCTTCAACTTGGTCTGAAAGAGCCTTCACATTATATAATCGGACTAAGTTCACTGGCAGCCTAGAAAACTTCTTCCTTCTAATTTCAAATTCATCACTGCAATTGGCCCAATAGTTCTCTATATCATCCTTGTGACTATATTCTTTGTTGTCCTTGCTTCACCAGTCCTATCTATTGGAAATATATGTCTCAATCCCACAGGCTGAAACCTCTATTGGAGCAAAGTCGGTGTGACATCCATTATGTCTGGCCGACTAGCAGATTGATAGCATTGTGTTTTGATCAGGTCGTTGTGACCTTGCAGGAGTCTCACCGAATGGTTACAATTTGGATTCTATTGTTGTGACCTCTTATTATGTGGAGATCTTTGGCCGATAGGCCATTTAATCATATGTCGGGATAACCTATGGTGGCTCAATGTGAAGCCTTATCAATTAATATGTCTTTCCAACAGTATGTTATATCTATTGGTCTTCGGCGTATCCTATATTCTATCGGTAAGAAGTCTTACTGATGTGTGAATATCTTGCCAAACGGTTTTATATTAAAGTCATTGGGATAACTAAAGGAGCTTGGTGTGATGTCTTAGTGAAAGGCATTTGTCTTGCTGATAGTAATGTCATCAGTGTAACATATATGTGTTCAGTAAGAACTCTTGGTGAAGGTGTTAAGTCTTTCCGACTATTCTTTGGAGCTCGGTATAACATGTGACTTCAGTATAACCCTTGATGACTCGACATGAGGTCCTGGAAAAGAACGATACTCTTGCTAAATGGTAAACTCACATCTATGATGATTTTGGACCTTGCTATGATCTCCTGGCGAAAGCGATAGGTCTCGCCGACTATTTGGTGCTTCGGTGTAACACATGAAAGCTCGTTGAGATGTCCTGGCGAGAGCAATAGTCTTTCCAAAAGGAAAACTGAAGCTGATACAAGTTGTAAGCTCAGTGAAACATCTTGGTGATAACGATAACTCTTGGCGACATCGATATGAAGCTTTTGGGCATCGGGGAGACACTATAAGTGTCTCAAAGAGATGCAAACAAAGCTTGAAACTCTATTGACCATTTGACCATCCTATGTGGAGTCTCGTGGACCAATAGGAGAAGTTGAATCTGAAAAGTTGGAAGATTGTTCGTTGTGACAGTTCTGTGAGGAAGCTCAACAAACAGAGATCGACATGGATATACTCGGTGATTGCAGATTGTGATCGGTTGGTTGCATTGACAGATTGTTGGGTGGTTGTATGATCAGTAAATGTTTTCTAATCTATAAAGACTATAACTTGAAGGTTCCTATACAAGATTGTTCATGGTGAATGCTGCTATAAACAGACATCAGAAAGATAAGTTTGACATTTTTATGTAATCTTCATTACTATAATACAAAGTGATTTCTCTTGGTGTGGTGGGTTTTTCTCCCATAAGGGTTTTCCCACATATATCTGGTGTTCATGTGTGATTGTCTAAATACTATGTTTCTACTATCTACTTCATAGTGCATCTTAATTGAACTGTAATTAAAAAAATTAAAAGTATATTTGCATTCTTCCCTGAGTTTTTTACGTTAGGAGAGTTGTTTCTGCATCTAATTTTCCTTACAAGTGGTATCAGAGCCTGGCCAATTGCGTTATCCTTGTGGGTATGTTGGGTTTTTTGTGTCAATTCTGTTCAGTGGGAGTCCTGTAGAAGTTTTTCTTTTTCTAATTATAGATTGAGATGGCTAACACATCAAGAAAGATTGAAATAGAGAAGTTCAATGGCAGCAACTTTGAGTTGTTGAAACTCAAAATGGAGGATCTCTTAGTGGATCATGATCTCTGGATTGTTGTGTCTAGAGTGAAGCCTACAGGCATGAAGCAAGAAGATTGGGATCTTGCAGATAGAAAGTATAAGGGGATGATAAGGCTCTGTTTGGAATACTCTATTCTTCTCAATGTGCATGAAGAGAAGACTGCCTCTTCCTTATAGAAGAGACTGGTGTCTATTTATCAGGGGAAGTCTTTGGTGAATAAACTATTCCTGAGGAAGAAGCTATACTCTTTGATAATGTAGGAAGGAGGGTCTATAGCTGATCATTTGAATGCATTTAATATGTTGATTGCTTAATTAACGTTTGTTGGTGTAAATATTGAAGAAGAATATTGTTGTTTGCTTCTATTGTGTTCTTTGCCAAACTCTTGGGATCATCTGGTGATGGCTATTGGGAGCACAACATCCAGTTTCAAAATGGAAGATGTTGTTGGTTCTTTTCTATCAGAAGAGATTAGAAGGAAATCTTCTAAGATGGCAAAGGAGGCCCTTGTTGTTAGAGGAAGATCAAAAGATAGAGGCAAGAAGAAGGACAAAAATTCCATATTGAAATCAGAAGGGAGATCAAAGTCTCCTGGAAAGAAGTCCAAGGTGAAGTACTGGAACTATGGGCAACCTGTTCATGTCTGAAAGGATTGTAAAGAGGAGAAGAAGAAGTACTCTTTTGATAATGACTCTTCTCATAGTGATGCAAATGCCTTCATTGCAGCCTTGGCTACACAAGTATCAGATGATGTTTGGCTGATTGATTCTGGAGCATCTTTCCACATGACATCTCATAGAGAATGGTTCACAAAGTATGAAGAATATGATGGTGGAAAGGTGTACCCGGTGAGTGATTCAACTTTGGAGATAGTTGGCCGTGGAAGAGTCAGAATCAAATTTCTTGATGGTAGAGTAAACAGAATTAATGATGTTATGCACATGTACTGGGTCTGGCTCGAAATCTACTGTCTGTCAGTAAGTTGAATGATATTGGAGTACAAGTCACATTCTCTGGAAATGGCTGCAAGATGAATAGAGGATCAATGATGTTGGATAGAGGTGCTCGAATTGGTACCCTGTACAAGCTGGATGCATAGGCTGTTCTATGTAACAGTGTCTCTATAAAGTCATAGAAGGCTACTTCTAGAGGTAAAGAGGGAAATATCCCTAATTATGTAAACTCTATGGAAGTAAAACTTCCAGCAGAGAAGACTATGCTCTGGCATCATAGGCTAGGCCACATAGGAGAGAAATGTTTAAAAACCTTGAAGAATAAAAACCTGGTTGAGGGGCTTGAAGATTGTAATCTTGAATTTGAATTCTGTGAGCACTGTATATATGGAAAACAACACCATATTTCATTTTATTCCAGTCCTCATAAATCTTCTAGTTTGCTAGATTATATCCATTCAGATGTATTTGGTCCAGTGGATGTTCCTTCGTTGTCTAAGTCAAGATACTATGTGTCGTTCATTGATGATTATTCAAGAAGAGCATTTGTTTATTTTTTGAAAAGTAAATCAGAAGTGTTCAGTCAATTTAAGGAATTTAAGAACCTTGTTGAAAATTAGACTGGTAGAAAAATAAAATGCTTAAGGACTAATAATGGTGGTGAATTTTGTTCTGATGAGTTTGAAAGATATTGCAAAGACCATGGGATTAAAAGACATAAGACTACACCTTATACTCCACAACAGAATGGAGTTGCAGAGAGGTTCAATAGGACAGTGATGGAGAGAGCACAAAGTATGCTTAGTAGTGTTGGCTTGGAGGAGAAGTTCTAGGCTGAGGCTGTATCTACTGCATGTTACCTAATTAATCATTCTCCAAATTCCGCTCTTGTTGAGAAAACACCCCTGGAAGCGTGGTCTAGTAAGAAGCCCTCCTTAAGACATATTTGTGTTTTTGGCTGTGAGGCATATGCTCATGTGTAGTATGATAAAAGATCTAAGTTGGATAACAAGGTTGTCAAATGTATTTTTATTGGCTATAGCGCTGGCATAAAAGGATACAAGCTTGATATAGAGAAGGTTGTATACAGTAGAAGTGTAATCTTTCGTGAGCTGAAACCTTCCACTTTGGATCTGCAGTCAGAGACAAAGTCATAAAACAATAAGGATGTAGCTTTAATTCCTCCTACACTAGAGAAAGAGGAATTGAAAATTCAAAATGTTCTTGAAACTGAGGAGAGCTCAAGTAGTTTTGATAGTTCTAAAGAAGAAGAAAAACCTCAGCCTCAGCCTCAGCCTCAGCAAGTGAGAAGGTCAACTCGTGAAAGAAAAAAACCAGATAGGTATGGGTTCTCTTTGATAGATTCTACTTGTTCCTATGCTTTAATTTCTAACACTAATGAGCCTAGGACTATAAAAGAGGCATTTAGAATGTCTGATTCAAACTCTTGGTTGGAAGCCATGAATGAACAAATGGCATCATTAGAAAAGAATGAAACCTGGAGTTTGGTGTCATTGCCTAAAGGAAGAAAAGTTGTTGGTTGCAAATGGGTATTTAAAAAGAAGAGTGGTCTGGATGGCAGTGTGGAAAAGTACAAGGAAAGACTGGTTGTGAAGGGTTATTCCCAAGTAGAGGGAATTGATTATGGGGAAATTTTTTCTCCTGTAGCTAAGATAGCATTTATCAGATTTCTTTTGTCACTTGCAGTAGTGTATGACTTAGAGGTCAAACAGATGGATGTGAAGACATCATTTCTTCATGGTGATCTTGAAGAAAAAATTTATATGTCCCAGCTTGAGCACTTTGTTGAAAAAGGTAAAGAGAAACCGGTTTGCAAATTAAAAAAGTCTTTGTATGGGTTAAAGCAGTCACCTAGAATGTAGTACCAGAAATTTGATACTTTTGTATTGTCTTTGGGATTTGTAAGATCAAAATCTGATCATTGTGTTTATTACAAAGCTTAAAGTGATCAGGTTCTTATTATTGCACTCTATGTTGATGATATGTTGTTCATATGCAATAGTAAGCTAATGATTTCTGATCTTAAGTCTCAGTTGTATGCTAAGTTCGAAATGAAAGATCTTGGTGCAGCAAGGTATATTCTGGGGATGGAGATAACTAGGGACAGGAGTAGTAGAAAAATTTGGCTAAGTCAGAGTAAGTATATCAGAACTATTCTAGAGAGATTTTGCATGAATGATTGCAAGCAGTTAGTTGTTCTAGTCTTGCAGGTAATAAAGCTATTTGTTGAAGACTGTCCAAAATATCCTATTGAGATGGAGGGCATGACTAGTGTACCCTATGCTAGTGCAATAGGTAGTCTTATGTATGCAATGGTTTGTACAAGGCCAGACATTGCCCAAGTAGTGGGAGTTCTTAGTCGGTTTATGGCTAATCCAAGAAGAACACATTGGGATGCTGTGAAGAGAGTGTTTAGATATTTGAAGGGGACTTTAGATTTTGCTTTGTGTTACCATGGGAACTTAATTGAATCATAGAGGACTCTCAACATTCATGGATATGTAGATTCTAATTGGGCAGGGAACATTGACAGTAGGAGATCCACCAGTGGATATACTTTCATGTTGAATGGTGGTGCAGTGAGTTGGATGAGTAAGCAGTAGGCTGTAGTCACTTTGTCCACTACAAAGGTTGAATACATGGCAGCTACTCATGCTAGTAAAGAAGTAGTTTGGTTAAAAATTTTGTGTTCTAACATTGGTTTTGATGCAGGGGAAATAACTATTTTTTGTGACAGTTAGAGTGCAATTTGTCTGGCAAAGAACCTTACTTTTCATGCCAGGATGAAACATATTGATGTACAGTACCACTTTGTATGAGATATGGTGGAGGATGGAAAGGTCAGTTTGGAAAAGGTTGATACTTTGGAGAATGTTGCAGATGCATTGACGAAGCCAGTAAGCACAGACAAGTTTAGGTGGTGTGCCAGTTCAATGGGCCTTAGTGTCCATGATTTTTAGTGAAGATTTGTTGTGCTCTGGAGGTGCCTGTGTGATCTTCGTCAAGTGGGAGATTGTTGGAAATAGATGTCTCAATCCCATAGGCTGAAACCTCTATTGGAGAAAATTCGGTGTGACATCCATCATGTCTGGCCGACTAGAAAATTGGTAGCATTGTGTTTTGATCAGGTCACTATGACCTTGCAGGAGTCTCACCGAATGGTTATAGTTTTGAGTCTATCACTGTGACAAGAGTCTATCGCTATGACCTCTTATCACATGGAGATCTCTGGCCAACAGGCCATTCAATCGTATGTTGGGATAACCTACGGTGGCTCGGTGAGAAGTCTTATCGATTAATATTTGTTGCCGATAGTATGTTATATCTTGTGGTCTTCGACGCATCCTATATTCTATCGGTAAGAACTCTTACCGATATGTGAATATCTTGCCGAACAGTTTTGCATTAAGCTCATCGGGATAACTAAAGGAGCTTGGTGTGATGTCTTAGCAAAGGGATTTTTCTTGTTGATAGTAATATCATCGGCGTAAAATATATGTGTTCGATAAGAACTCTCAGCGAAGGTGTTAAGTCTTGCCAACTATTCTTTGGAGCAAGGTATAACATGTGACTTCGGTATAACCCTTGATGACTAGGTGTGAGGTCCTAGCGAAGAACGATAATCTTGTTGAATGGTAAACTCACATCTTTGAGACTTTTGGAACTCGCTATGATCTCCTGGCGAAAGCGATAGGTCTCACCTATTGTTTGGTGCTTCAGTGTAACACATGAAAGCTTGTTGAGATGTCTTGGCGAGAGAAATAGTCTTGTTGAAAGGAAAATTGAAGCTGATACAAGCTGTAAGCTTGGTGAAACATCTTAGCAATAACGATAACTCTTGGCGACATCGATATGAAGCTTTTGGGCATCGGGGAGACACTGTTAGTGTCTCACCAAGATGCCAACAAAGCTTGAAACTCTGTTGATCATTTGACCATCCTATGTAGAGTCTTGTGGACCAATAGGAGAAGTTGAATCTGAATAGTTGGAAGATTGTTCATTGTGACGGTTCTATGAGGAAGCTCGACAGACAGAAATCAACATGGATATACACGGTGATTGCAAATTGTGATCGGTTGGTTGCATCGACGGAATGTTGGGTGGTTGTATGATCAGTAAATTTTTTCTAATCTGTAAATACTGTAACTTGAAGGTTCCTGTACAAGATTGTTCATGGTGAATGTTGATGTAAATAGACATAAGTCTGACATTTGTATGTAATCTCCATTACTGTAATACAAAGTGATTTCTCTTAGTGTGGTGGGTTTTTCTCCTATAAGGGTTTTCCCACGTATATCTAGTGTTCATGTGTGATTTTCTAAATACTCAGTTTCTACTATCTACTTCATAGTGCATCTTAATTGAACTGTAATTAAAAAAAATTAAAAGTATATCTGAAATCTTCCCCAAGTTTTTGACGTTAGGAAAGTTGTTTCCACATCTAATTTTCCTTACACTATCAAACCTAGATCTTTTGGAATGAAAGGATAACCCAAGAGTGCTCATTTCTTCTTGATAAGCATAGGCTAAATTAATAGAAGGGAATGCCTCACTAATGCCTATCCTCAGAGGAAAATCTCCACTGAATCTAGTTTTATGCTTATCCTTCTTTATAATTGCGTGAAAATCACATATTTTCCTTGTGACCTCCAGAAGTATAATGTGATTAGTGGGATACCTAGGAAGTCTGTATGGAGCCTTCTGACAACCATCTATCCTTATATATGGAAAGGTGGGGAACTGTATGAACCAAGCCCCATACCATTTGATTAACTCCTTAGCACTCTTAGATATCCTTACATGCTCTACACCTTGGAGCAACCTAGTGATGTACATGGTGAATGCATCATTCACCCTTCTATAGCTCAAGTTACCCAGGTGTAGCTATGGAAAAACCTCATAAATTACATCTTGTCCAAACAGACCTCTTGTGCTTAGTCCCTTATATGGATGAAACCTAGCTAAGGCATAGAATAGGTAAGAAGTCATTGTGAAACTCTTAGTCTGTAGGACATTGCACATCTGTTCATGAATCATGGCACTTATAATGCTTTCCTAGTGGTAGTTAGTCTTTTGTTCCATCCTCACTATGACATCGAACATCCAATTTTCAAACATCCCTGCACTCTTCAACCCTACCACCCTACTGAGAAGGGTGATAACATCATAGTATTCCTTTTTGAATTTAGCTCTGAATAGCTGCTTGGGTAGCTTAGAAAAGTAGGATTTAGGTTTCCCCATCCAGGAATTGATAACTTCTTGGGACTTGATGGTATCTTTCTCATAAAACTTTTTTGCCACATCCATATCAAAATCCACCACATGCGATCTGTCAGGCATGTCAAAGGTCTAGGCTATAGACATAGAGTTTAGATTTGCCATAATTCTCCCTTGGGGACCAACTATCCTTTGTGTACCCCTATCATAGTGTCTGGCACATTTGAGCACCAATTCATAACACTGTACTGTAGGAGGAAATCCAGCTACATGTGCCAACCCTGATTCCAACATTCTCCTAGCTAGCAAAGAAAGGTCTTGTGCTACCATCCTTGTCTTCAATTATTCATAGTCCCACAATCCAACATTTGTATCAGTTACCTATGACCTAAGAGAGGTAAGCTTTCTCTCAGGAATTCTACTCTTGATATCCATTTTGATTCTTTCTACATCAGAAATAGAAAACCCCTTTGCACTTGGATCCATCACTCTACCCTTGGTTCCACTTGTCACTGCCTTACTTGACTCATCTTGCATTTGATAAAGAAACCATAATAAAGATCACATGAAAGCCAAGTTGATTAATCAAAAATGACATATTCATCCTCAATATAAGTCCCAAGATAAGAAAAATGCTCTAAAACTTCATAAAAAATAATTATCTCAAAGTTTGGGTTTTTAGTCCTCCCACAGAATCCAGGCCAAAGAGGAATTTCAAAAAATTCCCAACCAGGCAGATTCTAGTGAAATAAACATAAAAGCATCCAATAATCATTTAATCAACTATCATTAACTAAGAAACAATATGATACATCTTTAATTAATTCAAATTGATCATACAAGGCACAATCACTAGCTAATAAATCATGGTATCCCTCAGTTCTTCATTTTTAACAAAGTTTTAGAGAATTATGCCTAGGACAGAAATCCACAAAGAAAACAATCTATGGATTTTGGGAAAACTAAGAGACAAAGGAAAATTTGGGAAAATCCAGAGGGAACAGAAATACGTGAAGCAGGCATAACTCTGGATTACTACACATTTTGGGAAAACAAAGAGAAAATGGAAAGTTAGAGAATTCTGACAGTTAAGGAATTCTGTGAAGACTTTGAAATTATGAACGCCAATGTTTTCTTGTGACTTCACTCAAATTTATCGAACGATCACAAATTTGAGGATCTTGGGCCTCCAACTAGCTCAATTTAAACCTTTTACAGATCATCTTTGAATTTAAAACTCATCCTAAATTAAATCAAGAGGAATTGGTGATGCCCTAGACACGAAACCCTAAAATTCCACCATGAATGCACAAGACAAGCTTGGACTCAACTTATTCATTTGCTAAGTTTACAGAAGGTTTATTATGGCTGACACAAGCGAGCTACCTCATGATGAAACCAAAAGACAGGCTTAGAAACTCACTTGGGATCGTCAATCTAACAAAATCGAACAAGCCTAGCTTCAAGATGTTCAATGCCATACAAAAATTTGGACTCCAAGCACATTCAAGATGCCAAAGAATCATTCAATTTCAACAATCAAAAGCAAGGAAATGATGACATACCATTAATGAAGTGAAACTCGATTACAGCAATGAAAGACAACAATCTTTAGCGCCCCAGCAAACAACAGATGACATCCAGGAAAATCACCTCTAAATCCAAGAATTGACAAATCCAACACACCAAATCCAGCCAAGAACTCATTATCGAGCACTCTAGATCAATAGAAAGTGAGTGATAAAAATTTATTGACATAAAAATCACCAAAATCAATTAAATACCCACCGCAAAAATCGTACACAGGAGCATTAATGCAGTCAACAAGACGGGCTAAACCAAAACCTGAGAATCTGACAGGGTGATGGAACTTCAGAGAAATCCAGTCACCACGGAATTCCATGAAGGACCAAAATCTTTGGATCACAGTGTAAGGTAGCTGCCACCGGGTTTTCAAGGAAACTGGGGAATTCCACTAGGAGTGGATTTTCCTGAGAGTAGTGAAAAACCCAGAAATTGCCTAAAACTTAATATTTTCAATATAAACCAAAGAGGGATCATCAATGCAAGCAAGATAAACCTCCAAGCACATGCCCAAGCAAGAAAATCTTCAAAATTGAAGGGCCAAAACAATAGGAATGAAAGAAAATGAGGGTACCTACTTTCAGTGGGGCATGTGTGCGAAAAAATGCACAACAAATGGTGACTCTGCTAGGAAAATGCTCTAGAGCATTTCAGTGACAAACTGGAATCAAGAACCCAAAATCTCTAGTTTCAGTCCCTATATTAGGTCATCAATTTGGAGAAGTTTCAAAACTCAGAGATAATCAAACCATTCTTGTACTAGGGTCAAAGTGTGTGCATATGTGTTCATTCCTATTTTCCTTGGTTACAATGAGGATCAAATTAGGTCTGACTAGGCTACATAAAGACTCAAACTCCAAAATCAACCTAGATAGAGCCTTGCTGCTAGTCAGGCATCCATAGCCCCAATGAGGTTATCATTGTGATTCCCCCCAAGCATAGCTCTACTACCAACCAGGCATCCATAGCTCAGGTAGAGATACTTGGATACTCCTGATAAGTTGAGTTTACTCTTTTTCAATATATCTTTTTTTTTTCTTTTTTGATATTTCTTTTCTTTTCACTTTTGTTTCAACCTGTGAACAATGAAGTTCACACTTAGGGCTAGGAATCATAGTGGTGCTGAAGCAAAATATAAGATTTTTCACCTAAACAGACTTCATAGGAACCCCTTGTAACCTTGGAATTTTAAAAGATCTGTGTAAAATGTAAGACCCAAATACATTCCAGATTTAACTTAATCCCCTGGCTTATCCACTCAAAACACTTAATACATATGACACCAAATAGAGGACTTTCACCAACTGACTCTAGAAAAAAGATTGAAGTTTGTAAAAGAAATATTCAGAACAATCCCAGATAATAATATGATTGTCATGCAGGTGCAACACACCCACAAGAAAACAAGAAAACCCCAAAGCAAGACAAAGCAAAAAAAACAAACCAAACCGAAAGCAAACCTAAACTAACCAAGAACAGCAAACAAACAAAACAAAGCAGAAAGGGAAACCTACTCTAACCAAAGCAAAACAAACCAACAAAAAGGAAACCTACTCTAACTATGTACAGGAAAATAGCTGTAAACAGCTCAAAGTTGGAAGTAATGCTTCAAGTTCTACCCATTGACAGGCAGTGGGATATCCTCTCTAGTGAGAGTTTTCAAGCAAAAAGCATTATCTCCCAAAATCTCTAAAATCTGATAAGGGCCAAGCCATATTTTGTCAACTTTACCATGCTCTCCCTTACGTTCATGGGCTTTATCCTAGTAGAGAACCAAGTCAGAGATTCTAAAGGATTTTACCTTGGCTCTCCTATCAAACAATCTTTTGACTACACTCTAATGTTTGGCAAAGTTTTCAAGGGCTTCATCTCTTTTCTCTTCAAGGTGTAACAGCTCAGCAAGTCTAGCTTCTCGTTTATCTCCTTCATCATAATATTCATTAATGAACTGTAGGGTGGGGATTTTTAGTTGAATGGGAAACACAAGTTCTAGCCCATAAACTGGATGGTAAGGGGATGTTCCTATAGAAGTCTTGTGTCTTGTACAATCTACCTAGAGAGCAAATCGAAGCTGGGTATGCTAGTCCTTAGGATTTCTTTCCAACAGCTTACGAATGACTTCCAGGAGGTTCTTATTGGAAGACTCAACTAAGCCATTACCCTGAGGGTAGTAATTGGATGCAAATTTAATTATAATTCCATGATCAAAGGCCCAGTTAGAAAACTTCAATGATGCAAATGCAGGACCATTATCACAAACCAAAGACATGGGACACCCAAAGTGATTAATAATACCTAATTCGATGAAATTGATTACCACTTCATAGGTACATTGTTTGCATGCAAGAGCCTTAATCCATCGTGTAAAATAATGAGTAACAGTGAGAATATATCTGTGGCCTGCAGAAGAAAGTGGATTGATTGGACCTATGAAGTCCATTCCCCACTATGCGAAAGGTTTTACCTCAAAGACTAGTTGAAGTGGGAGTGTTGCATACTTCTCTCTGGTTGCTATAGTTTGACATGCATGACATGTTCTGACATGGTTGTGTGTGTCCTTGAACAGTGTGGGCCAATAATAACCAGCTCTCAAAATCTGATTCATAGTGGATAGTGCAGATCCATTGCCAGTACCGTATCAATCATGAAATTCTGCCATGACTCTATCCACCTCTTGTTGCCCCAGACATCTTAAGTAGACACCTTTATGGTTCTTTTTGCATAAGACAACTCCCTTCAGCATGAAACTATCACTCTTCAAATGTAACACCCTTCTCTGCACTTCATTAAGATGATCAAGACACCTTTGACTTAGGAGATAATGAATGATATCATCGTACCATTCCCCTGGAGAAACATCTTCAAGATTGTAATGTTGGGCTACAAGATTAGGGCCCATTTCTGCCATTCTTCTTGTAAGCCTTTTCCCTCTTACCAACTTCATGGGTTGAATCTCTATATCATATTCTTGCAACATGGTTATCCACTTTGCTTAGCATTCTCCTAGCTCATTTTGCATCAATAATAGCTTGACTGGACGATTAGGAACTATTGCAAAGACCTTGTTCCTGAGAATATAGTGCCTAAACTTCTTCACAACTCTGACCAAGGCATAGACTTGTTTCTCCACACTTGGATACCTTAGTTTTGTATCTTTCAATGGTGCACTCATAAATGCTATGGGGTGTTCATTCCCTTGATCATACTTTTGAGTCAACATGCCAACACAGGAGTGATCATAAGCAAATGAATATATGTAAAATGGCTTATCATAATTAGGACTAACCAATATTGGAGCCTCAGCAATAGCTCTTTTAATTTCTGCAAATGTGTCTTTTGCCTCTGCACTCCATTCAACCTTAGCTTCTTGCTTCAACATGGCATTCAATGGCTTGACTATTTCCACGAATCTAGTCATGAAATTCCTTACAAAATTACTTTTTTCCAAAGAATGACTTCATTTCCTTCTTGTTAGCTGGTGGTTGAATCTTAAGTATGGCTTCCACTCATTCTGGATCAATGGAAATTCATTTCTCAAAAATAACGTGTCCCAACAACTTTCCTTCAGTAACTCCAAAGATACATTTCTTTAGAGTAAAAGATATACTGAATTCCCTGCACTTTTGAAACACTTTGCACAAGTTTGTTATGTGATCACCTCTCTTCTTGGAGAAGTATTTCAAATCATCCATATAAATGATTATGCATTTACCAATTATGTCCTTAAAATCAATGTCCATAGCCCTCAGAAATGTGGCTCCATCATTAATCAAACCGAAGGGCATTCTCCTGTAGGAAAAAGTACCCCACTTGGTGGTGAAAGTAGTCTTATGCATGTCCTCATATTGTACCATAATCTAGTTGTATCCAGAGTAACCATCCAGAAAAGACATCATCTAGGACCCATTGACAATATGAAGCACCTCATCCAATGAGAGGACTGGATATCTGTCTTTTAATGATGATCTGTTAAGGTTCCTAAAATCCACACATAGTCTAATTTCACCATTCTTCTTTCTCATAGGAACCAGGTTTGCAACCCAGGTTGAATGCCTAACTAGGAATAGGATTCTGGTAGATAGTGGTTTCTGTACTTCCTTTTCAATTATAGGCTCTAGTAGGGCATTAATCGGTCTTTGCCTCTGCCTAAAGGGTTTTACTCCTGGCTTCAGAGGGATAGTGTGAGTTATAATTGATGTTTCATAGGTCTTCAAGTCCTCATAACTCCGATCACATCCTGATATGTATGTAATGCATCAATTATTCCTTTCCTCTCTTCTAGAGTACACACCTGTCCAATGAAGACATTCTTGATGTCATCTTGAGTGCCCATATTATACATTTCACATTGTCCACTGATTGAATCTTTCTTGGCATCTTGTTCTTGATCTCTGACCTTATCCAGATCAAAAATCATTTCTAGCTGCACCATTCCTCTAAGAATAGTATTAGTCTTCAAATTAATCACCCCCTCCAAATCTATCTCTGCTTCTTGAGGTTCAGTCTCATCAATAATCTGAGAAGCAAAGACATTTGAACTTGTGATAAAATCCAAAATATGCTTATCATCTTCAAATACCTAGAAATTGGTAATATTGTCAAGCACTGAAGGCACTGGCGTTAGTTCCACCGTAAACTTCTTTAATCTAGAGAGAGACAAAGATTGTAAGGTACTAGCTGCCTAAGCAAGGGAATATGTTGTTTGGTTCTTACTGCATGGTATCAATTGAATTTTGAAGGAATCAAATCCTTCGATAAGGTCCCATACTTTGTGCCTATAATTGTTCATCCTTCTATCATGACATGAGTACTACCTTCTAACTTGCTTAACCACTAACTCAAAATCCCCAAAGACTTGCAAAATATTGACCTTTTTCTTTAGTGCCATAAGTAACCCATGAATCACATTCTCATATTCTGCTACATTATTAGTACAATGAAATTGAAGTCTATGTGCAGCAAAGAAATTTTTACTTTTTGGAATGATTAATTCAAATCCTGCCCTAGCTCCTTGCTTCGATTTAGATCCATCAAATCTTAAGGTCCAACAACTAACAATTGTAGACTTACTTGTTTCATCTCTTGCACTATTACTACTGGAGGGCTCCTTAGATAGCATCACTTTCTTCCCTCTAGGGTCCTCTTGCATATTCTGAATACTGACTTTGACTGCTGGAATAGGGTTGATGCATTTTTGCACTTGTTCTATTGCAGTCTGGCACAAGTAGCATTCTAGTTCTGAATGAGAGGCATTGCGAACCCTACACCAATTGGGCAAGAGTAATTCTTTAAAATTCATTCCTCTACCTAGATGAATATGATCTTCAATACATTTTTGAATGAATTCTTGAAAATTATCCAGCAAGCTAAGCTGATTATCTTTAGGATCATCATCATCTTCAACTGGTTTCACAAAAGCTCTGGTACTACTAGTTTCTGTTGTGAGATCAATAGGCATTGTATGCAGCATAAGGACCTCTTCTACATCTGACTCCTAAAAAGGGACTAAAAGTATGTAATTACCCATACTCACCTCCAATATCAATATTTCATTGGAGGTATTCTGATATTCTATGATCATGTATCTCATCTTGGTTTCTCTTTCAATCCTGATCTAATTTGGTACTCCCTTCTAGGGAAGCCACATATGAGAATGATCAGTTGAGACATATACTATTCAGGGCTCTAGTAAAGTCTCTTCCCAGAATCAAACCGTAAGAATTAGGTATATCTACTACTTGTATATTAATAACTTACTGAATTCTAGTGTTAGAGGCAACCTGCATATGAATCATATTTAATTCCCCTACAACATTAACTTCATTTCTATCCAGTTGAGTAAATTTCTTTTGGGAATCAACAGGAGTAATACCTAGGGCTCTATAGACACCAAAAGGCATTACATTGGTAGAAGCACCTGAATCCAACAAACAATTGTACAAGTTCTTACCAAATATATAAACAGAGATTAGAAATAGAGGAGTGTCCATTTTCCCCTTGAACAAAGTCAAGGGAGTATCTACCTGAGCCACTTGAGTTCTATCTTTCTCTTTCCCTTTATCTCCAGGTGGCATGTGAACCTGATTGTGAATCTGATTTTGGCTTTTTACTAGTTGAGAACTGGATGCTTTATTGACACTCTCACTAGCTGATTTATCTTGTGATACTGAATTTGCATTGTAAGCTCCTAGAACTGCATTTCTAATAGTTGGAACTCTCAATAATTCAAATGTAGAGAGACTTACCCTTAGCTTCTTGAGTTCTTCTGCAACATACATGGCCAGTTTCTCTACACTCAGATTAGCAGGGGCCTCTTTTGGATATTCCACCACCTTATCCTTACTTGTCTCAAGAGTCCTTCCCTTTGACATATCCATTGGTCCTTGATCTTTAGATAAGTACTACCTAGACACCTGCGGATATGTTGGATTATTGTTGGCATTGGGATCTAGAGGCATAGTAAATTTGTTTGGAGGAATAGAGGTGGTGAAGGGGCCTCCAGCCTGTGGATTCCTGTGTGGCAGATCCTTTAGATCATATTTTTTAACTAGCCACTGGAATGTCTACACCTCTTCAATATAAGCTTCTTCTTCATCCATGGGGCCATTGTGATTCAATGGATTTTCATTGAATAGCTATGTAATCTCATCTCCATTGCACACCTGATTTGCCTCTTCTTTAAGTTGGTATGATTCTTCCTTAGGTACATTATCCTTGCTCTATGGGAAAGGAGCATGATTGAGTACCAACACTAATGAATCATAAGGAGTAGAGGGCACTATCTCTTGGCTACTTGTATTGTTCTCCACCTCATACTAGAAGATTGAAGTTGTTGTTTGAAATTCCAAACAGTCTAACTCAGAATGTTGACTTGTTTTATGGAGCCTACACCATCCTAATAAAGTAGCCTCAGCTAAATACACACCACTTGGAGGCTTTTCTTGGTTGACTGGTTGATCCAATGGAGTGGGGACGCCTCCATTGTTAGGCCTTGTGTTCCAAGTTTTGTTCTATCTAGGTGGTTTTCTTCTGTCAAACCCTTGTACACCAGCCTGGCCTCTATCAAATTTTTGGCCTAAAGATTGTCATTTATCATAATTTTGTCCTCTATAATTATTATATCCTCTTTCAGGATGCTGACCCCTATCAAAATGTTTTCCTTGTTGGATTTCTTGATTTTTTCTGTTATGATTGGACTACATACTTCTTTGAGCAACCTGAAGCTAACTATTCTAGTTCCTCAAATAATTTACCTCCATATTTAGCTTCTTCACTTGTTCAGTTAGTTCATCCAGTCTCTCCTTGTCAGGATTTCTATATGGGGGCTGATTTGCATTATTTTGGGGGTATCCTACTATAGTACTGGTATTCAGTGACTAGTTCAATACTTCAGAATTCTACAGATATGTGGGAAAACTAGCCTGAGGCTGTGGATGAAGAGGTTGATTCACATTTTGTTGAGGATAACTAGTTAAGGGTGGAACTTGATTCATAGGAGGTCCTAGGTGAGGAAACATGGGCAATTGAGGCACCGGATTCATGATTGGAGTGTGATTGGTGAGAGCTTGATTGAGATCTAGGACCTACCCAGGGTGAGCAGTGGGTCCTAGGGATGGTAAAGGCTTGGATAAATGTTCTCTTAAAGTAGTGCTAACCTTCACTGCCTCTGCATATGCATCAAGTAAGGTGGTAGGAGGGTTGTTTCTCCACTTCATGAAGGTAGTGGTCAGACTTTCAAGACCCTCATAATAGAATTCTAAATTAGTGGCCTCATCAATAGCATAAGGGGCCTGTAGTAGGGTATAGGCATGATAAAACCTACTATTAAAGGAAATTATGGGCTCATAGACTTCTCTCTTAACATTGGTCAATTGAAGATAAAGCTCATTAGGACTAATGGGAATCCTAAACTTCTATAGGAATGTAGTCTATAATTCAATCCAATTTTGAATAGACCTAGCAGGAAAATGATTGTACTAGTAGAATGCATCTTCTCCTAGGGAATAAGGAAAGAGCCTACATGCTACATCCTCATGATTGATTCCTCTATCTTTAAGGAAAGTCTAAAAGATCCTGATGTGTTCCTTAGTAGTTCTATTGGGGTCATTAACATGGAATTTTGCAATGACATTGTAATTATTGAAAGTCAATGGAGATGGATTGTTAGCAAGGAAATCCATTGGTGGAGGGGGGGTGGTAAAGGATGGTTTATGACCGACTAAGGTTTTTGAATGGGAATGTCCTAAGAATCAGACGAAGATGAACTTGATGAAGATGAGGATGATGGATAAGATGGAAGTGGCTGGGTAGATGATGACTCACCCCTTCTTCTGGTCCTTCTTAACCTGGTAGGAGCTGGGAATTCTTGAAATTCTTCTTCCCTTGGAGTACATCTAGTTTTTCCTCTAAATATTTCAAGAGAAATAGTAGATAGAAATCAATCCAGCTTGCTTATTCAGGCCCTCCTTCTAGAGCCAATCTGTTGATGGTGTTTTCTGCACAACAACTCAGACAGAATATAAAATCATATATCTCTTGAAAGGTAAATCTCTATCAGCAAGCCTCAAGAGATAACCCCAAGGTCTCTAATGTCAGGTCTTGACAATGGATAAACAACTCAGATAATGTGTGAAAATCTTGGTAATCACAAATGGACCTTACTACAAGCAAATACTGAACTTTATCAGATCTAGCAATATGGTGATACTTCCAATCCTAAATCTAACTTGAATGATAAAGAAATAGAAAAATATAAGGGTTTCAAGAGACTTCAAAGATTAAAACTACTCCTAAGATTAACAATGCAAATGATGAAACACTTGAAATGGACCAATCCCTCATAAACTAATTCCTATGTGACCTAGATAAATCTGCAATCTTATAGAAATAGTGCAATCTTCTAAGGTATTAAGTATTTTCATATCATCAACATTCATTAAAAACAACCCTTTTGCAATTGAAATGAACAAACCTTCACAATTGAACTAAGCACAATAAATATTATAGTCCAGGCTAACTTTGCAAAGCAACCAACATCAGCTAGTTGCAAAAAGTATGGACAAGGGATTGCTACAAACACTTCAAGCATCAAACCATAAACACCATTGAATCATATTTAATTTTAAATCGAACATATATCTAATATTTCTCAAGCAATCTCAAAAGATAGAACAACAAGAACCATGCAAGATAAATCAACACAAGAGAATTCACCAAGAGCACAATGTCTTCAGTTGTATTGAATCACCCAATAACAACAACAATTCCAGTGTTTTGTGTTATAGCACTTGATAAAAATGAACTAACTTCTAACTCTAACACTTTCTCTATTGCTTAATTCGCTCCAAAGCAACACTATCTAGCCCTTACAAATGAGGTAGAATGCCATATTTATAGAAACCCTCCAAGATATTTTGGCCCAATTAGGTTTACAATAATAATCGGCCACAAACAAGTCAGCCCAAAAAGTTCTAGAATAACATGAAATAGCATTAAATGCTTGGGACTCATCCAGGTCGGCCCAATGCAACTTGGTCCAATGCATGTGAAGGATGAAGAAAAATAATGGGGAAGCACAAATTCCAATCAGGAATTATATTAACTGCATTCCCCTTTGTCATTATTTCACTCCACCCTATCTTGCACCATCAAAAATATCCTATCCATGTCGGCTAGAGGTTGCATAGTCAGAACCTTAATCCTTCTTTCAATGGACTTAATGTCTTCTCTTGAATTCTCCACCATTTTATCCCATTCCACCTTCATTGTTTGATATTTTTCCATAACTGCAATATAGGTGGGTACATCATCTAATTGATGTTCATTAATTGGGTCCTCAATAATTAGAGAGTAGACATCTTGCCACCATTTTCTCAACTGTTCCAAGCTCAAGTACTTCGGTGCAAACCTCTTTCTAACTATCATAACCTCAATGAAAGAAATATATTTATTGTAGATCTCAGTCGGGGTGTCTTCAATTTGCTTCCTCTGCTTATACACCTTCTTCAAAAACCTTTTCTTTATTTGCAAAACTTTAAACCATTCCCAAGGTTCTGCAGCTTTATAGGAAGAAAGAATGCCATCACTCACCAAATTGTCTTCAGTATATTCCATGATGGCCTTTGTCTTTTGCAACAGGAGATCTACATCTTCCTTATCTTGAGCTAGCACATTCTTTAACCAATCCATTGAACTCATAGCATCTCCACTAGTTGAAAGGGTGTCCCTGATAGCATTATCTCCCTTAGTTTGCACCCCCTGTAACTAGTTCTTTGTCGCATGAGTAGTAGTCTTCATTCTTTCTAGCTCGGTTATGGTTTCTTGTGGCAAAAAGCTTGCAATAGATGATGAGGAACTAATGGATTGCAAGGGCTTCATTAAATCCTACAAGTACTTCTTTAATTTTTCATTCTCCCTCTTTAATTCTTGCTTGGTTTACACTTCCTTCCTCAATCTACCCAAGATTGCAGCACTAGAACCTTCATACTCTTCAATTTCCTATTCCATGGAAGTAGGTCATAGGTTAATAGTCTACACATTGTAGTCACTACCAGTTACATCATCTCTATTCTTATCAGAAGAAAAAATAGAAATGTGGACCACCCTGTTATTTGCTTCATCCCTCTCAATCTTTGAGATAACCTTGGCTTTCTTCTTTTCTTTACCTTTTCCTATATTCGCCAATAATTAATCCCAATTGGGAGGAGTATCATCAGAAACAATCTTCTCACTCTTTAATTCTTTGTCCAACCAGCCTGGTACAGTAGAATCATATTGTATGTTGCTCTATCCAACTTCTTCTTGTTGATCCCTGGACATATCTTCATTCAAATCCTGTTTCTTAGGAATCTCCTTAACTATTTCTTCCTTTTCTTTATCATGCTCTTCTACCTCATGTACTGATGATGGAGTCCTAACTGTCATTTCCTCTTTTTGAGGAGATCTATCTTCTTCACTTCTGACAAGTGAATTTTCATAAGGTACTAGAGGAGACTGCAACACCCTCTCTATCTAAGCCTTAGCACTATAGAGCTCACCTTCCTGAAATTCTTCTTCCTTTGGATCTTGGTGACTCTTTGCCTTTTTTGATTCACCTAGTTCATTACGAGCTTCATGGGAAGGAGGAATATTATCATGTTTTTCTATAGTAGGAGTGACTAGAGGAGCATCTTTCCTTGGCACACCGTCTTGAGGAGAAGAAGTTCTTAATCTTGTATATACTAGTGTTCTTTCTCTCGAGCTCTCCACATTTATCACAGGTGGGCTAACGTCCTCCCCTGCCTTGAAGCTTTCCTTTTCATTCTATGACAATATTACTATCCTTCTCCTCTTAGGCATAGAAGCACCAGCTATTTTATCTTCCTTTTCAACCTCATCCTTTTTTTATTTCTTTGTTCTTGAAATATGTTTCCTCTTCTTTGCAATAGGCTTTCTTTGCTTTTCTGCCTCTTGCACTTCCTCCGCCTGAACATGTTTAATCTTTATCTTAAAAGGAGAACTCACCTTCACCTTACCCTTGGGATCCTTCTCAGCTAACTCCTCAAAAGTTTTGTGAGACTCCAGGTCTCCCATTAGATTATAGGTGCATTGTACACCTTCACTTTCCAATTCTCACATCTTATGGTTGAGCCATTGCTTTGTATATTTAATCATCGAAGTCATAAGCTGCTCTAACTTTGTTTTCTCTTCCTCCAACCAGTCTATTTCTCCCACTGGTTTATCCTTCACTGCCTCATAATCATGGCCTTGGATCAAATCTCCATCATCTTCAACTTGGTTTGGAATAGCCTTCACATTATATAATCGGACTAAGTTCACTGGCAGCCTAGAAAACTTCTTCCTTTTGATTTCAAATTCTTCACTGCAATTGGCCCAATAGTTCTCTATATCATCTTTGTGACTTTATTCTCTGCTGGCCTTACTTCACCAGTCCTATCAAACCTAGATCTTTTGGAATGAAAAGATAGCCCAAGAGTGCTCATTTCTTCTTCAGAAGCATAGGCCAAATTAATAGAAGGGCATGCCTCACTAGTGCCTATCCTCAGAGGAAAGTCTGCACCAAATCCAGTCTTATGCTTATCCTTCTTTACAATTGCATCAAAATCACATATTTTCCTTGTGACCTCCAGAAGTATAATGTGATCGGTGGGATACCTAGGTAGTCTGTATGGAGCCCTTTGATAGCCATCTATCCTTATATATGAAAAGGTGGGGAATTGTATGAACCAAGCCCCATACCTTTTGATTAACTCCTTGGCACTGTCAGATATCCTTACATTCTTTGTACTTTGCAACAACCTAGTGATGTACATTATGAATGCATTATTCACCCTTCTATAGATCGAGTTACCCAAGTGTAGCTATGGAAAGGCCTCATAAATTACATCTTTTCCAAACACACCTCTTGTGCTTAGTCCCTTATATGGATGAAACCTAGCTAAGGCATAAAATAGGTAAGATGTCATTTTGAAACTCTTAGTTTGTAGGACATTACACATCTGTTCATTAATCATGGGACTTATGATTCCTGCCCAGTGTTAGTTAGTCTTTTGTTCCATCCTCACTATGACATAGAACATCCAATTTTCAAACATCCCTCCACTCTTCAACCCTACCACCCTACAGAGAAGGGTGATAGCATCATAGTATTCCTTCTTGAATTTAGCTCAGAATAGTTTCTTGGGTAGCTTAGAAAAGTGGGATTTAGGTTTCTCTAGCTAGGAATTGATAACTTGTTGGGACTTGATGGTATCTTCCTCATAAAGCTTCTTTGCCACATCCATATCAAAATACACCACATGTGATCTGTCAGGCATGTCAAAGGTTTGGGCTATAAACATAGGATTGAGGTTTGCAACAATTCTTCCTTGGGGACCAACTATCCTTTGTGTACCCATGTCATAGTGTCTGGCACATTCAAGCACCAGTTTATAACACTGTACTATAGGAGGAAATCCAGCTACATGTGCCAACCCTAATTCCAATATTCTCCTAGCCAGCAAAGAAAGGTCTTGTGCTTCCATCCTTGTCTTGAATTCTTCATAGTCCCATAATCCAACATTTGTATTAAGACAGAAGTAAGCTTTCTCTTAGGAATTTTACTCTTGATACCCATTTTGATTATTTCTTCCTAAGAAACAGAAGACCCCTCTGCACTTGGATCCATCACTCTACCCTTGGTTCCACTTGTCACTACCTTACTTGACTCAACCTGCATTTGACAAAGAAACCATAATAAAGATCACATGAAAGCCAAGTTGATTAATCAAAAATGACATATTCATCCTCAATATAAGTCCCAAGATAAGAAAATTTCTCTAAAACCTCATAAAAATAATCATCTCAAAGTTCAGGTTTTAAGTCCTCCTGCGGAATCCAGGCCAAAGAGGAATTTTGAAAAATTCCCAACCAGGTAGATTCTAGTGAAATAAACATAAAAGCATCCAATAATCATTTCATCAATTTTCATTAACTAAGAAACAATATGATAAATCTTTAATTAATTCAAATTGATCATACAATGCATAATCACCACCTAATAAATCATGTTATCCCTCAGTTCTTCATTTTCAACAATGTTTCAGTGAATTCCACCCAAGACAGAAATCCACGAAGATAGAAATCTATGGATTCTGGGAAAATGAAGAGATGAAGGAAAATTTGGGAAAATCCGGAGGGAATGGAAATCCGTGAAGCAGGCATAACTCTAGATTACTGCACATTTCAAGAAAACAAAGAGAAAATAGAAAGTTGGAGAATTCTAATAGTTAAGGAATTCTAGAAAGACTTTGAAATACCTAACGCCAACGTTTTCTCATGACTTCACTCAAATTGATTGAAAGATTAAAAATTTGAGGATCTTGGGCCTGCAACTAGCTCAATTTAAACCTCTTAGAGATCATCTTTGAATTCAAAACTCATCCTAAAGTAAATTGAGAGGAATTGGTGATGCCCTAGACATGAAACCATAAAATTCCACCATGAATGCACAAGAAAATCTTGGACTAAATTTATTCATTTTCTAAGTTTACAGAAGGTTCATTATGACCTACACAAGTGAGCTACCTCATGATGAAACCAAAAGACAAGCTCAGAAACTCACTTAGGATTGTCAATCTAACAATATCGAACAACCCTAGCTTCAAGATGTTCAACACCATAGAGAAATTTGGACTCCAAGCACATTCAAGATGCCAAAGAATCATTCACATTCCACAATCAAAAGAAAGGAAATGAAGACATACCATTGATGAAGTGAAACTCAATTACAGCAATGAAAGACAACAATCTTTAGCGCCCCAACAAAAAATAGATGACATCCAAGAAAATCACTGCCAAATCCAAGAATTGACAAATCCAACATGCCAAATCCAGCCAGGCACTCAGGATTGAGCACTCTAGATCAGTAGAAAGCGAGTGATAAAAATTTAATGGCATAAAACTCCCCAAAATTGATTAAATACCTACCACAGAAATCATACACACGAGCATTAATGCAGTCAACAAGACAGGCTAAACCAAAACCCAAGAATCCAATAGGGTGATGGAACTTCGAAGAAATCTAGTCACCACAAAATTTCATGAAGGACCAAAATCTCCAGATCACAGTGTAAAGCAGCTACCATACGGTTTTCAAGGAAATTGGGGAATTTCGCCAAGAGTGGATTTTCCCGAGAGTAGTGAAAAACCCAAAAATTGTCTTGAACTTACGATTTTCAATATAAACCAAAGAGGGATCATCAATGCAAGTAAGATAAACCTCCAAGCACATTCCCAAGCAAGCAAATCTTCAAAATTGAAGGGCCAAAACAACAAGAACAAAAGCAAAAGAGGGTCCCTACTTTCAGCAGGGCATGTGCGAAAAAATGGACAACATAGATGACCTTGCACACCTCGATCTATGTCATATCATGGTGTTTGTCTCCATTTGTGTTAGTTCCCCCCAATGATGATAAAGTGCAATGCCTTTTGTGATACAGTGAAACATTAAAGATTGTTAATACTAACAACCATGTCTTTTCTTATTCATCTCCTTTTCACACTAACATTTCTTCCTTTTTGCATCTTCACCACCCTTATATATTTTCCTCTATCCTTTTGTCCTTCATCTTCTAGTTCTCTCATCGATTTTGAGAGCACACTCATGTTCTTTGAACCTTCCTATCCTCTCAAGGGGGCATACCACTACCTCCTCGTCATCCTTCCTCATCCTACTTTTACTGGGGCATATTTTTGATTGATTTTCTTTGACACAACGCCAAAATGACATTGTATAAAGAGGGGCAAAATGTAGACATTAAAATTTGGTATAAGCCTGTGACTTCAATTTCTTCATAATTTGTATTTTCATGGTCATGATTAAATAATCTTAATTATTTAATTAATTCTCATTTTCTTTATTCTATTTTGATTAATTGAATAAAAATTCTTTATTTAATTATGTCACTAATTAACTCTATTCTCCTTCTTGAATTAAATAAATTCTTATTTAATTTACCTTTATCATATTTCTGACTAAAATTAAATAAATACTTTAATTATTTAATTATTCATTTAACCTTTTCTTTACTCAATTAAATAAATCTTATTTATTTAATTAATCCTTAAATGTTGAATCTTGAATTAAATAAATCATTTAATTCATAAAACTCTATTTCAAACACATTATTTTATATTTGGATAAGCACTTAAGTTATCTAAGTATTCATTTTTACTCAACTCGATATTTATTTAAATCAATCAGTTATCTCCTAATTTAATGTCTAAATGTCTTTCATGAATAAACTCTCTATCATAATCAGTTAGTCATCTAGTTCTAACTTGTTTGCGTGTACATATGTATTAATTAAATAAATTTATTTAATTAATTAAATCTTGACTGTGTGTTTGAATAGAGCATTGCTTTAATTCTATATTTATCTTTGTCATGCAAAGACTATCCTTTTGTTTTTTAATACCAAACTCAAAGATTAAATCATTTATTTAATCTTTATTTCTATTTCTAGTGTTTATCACTCATGTCACTACTAACAGTTATCATAATTCATGTCTAACCTTTTGATCTCAACCGTCTGTCAATGTTTCGATCCTGACCTATCATTCAAATGATCAATTTTCTATAAATTGATCTGTCTTTCATCATTTCAGCCTCTCCTGAAATCTTGTGACTTTTGGAACAATTATTTTAAATCTTTGATTTTTTGTTATTATCACAATCCTTAGGCTATGCTTGCACAATCATTGAAAATCTAAGGGCAAGTACACTAGACAAAATGGAGAAGGGAAACAAAGGTTATCCATGGAGTTGCATCTATCTTTGGTGAGATTGTTTTATGTTTTAGCTTATTTCCTTTGTTCTTTGTTGTTTGACTGTAGATTTCCTTAGAGCTTGATTGCATTGTTTTGTGCTATTTGACCTTTGTTGTATTTTCGCTAAGGCAGGGTATGGACGGCGGCTGAGGTTATAAGGCATAGGGTTGAGGGTTGAAGGTGGTATTTAGTATTCTTTGCTGCATAAGATTGAGGGTTGGAGGGTGAGCATGCCGCGTAATAGGCATAGTTTCCAGCCAGAGGATATCAAGGATTGAGTGCATTTGGTTTATGGCTGGAGGGTATAAGACATGGTGGTTTATGGTTTAGCAAAGGGGCCTGCGCTTTAGGGTTAAGGGTACGGAGCCTATGGCTGGAGGCTGAAAGCATTACAGGCCGAGGGTCTTACAACTGATGGATAGTGCGTCCGCCAGTGGGTGGCTATGTATAGAAGAAAGTAGCCTCCCTGGTAGGCTGAGGATGTGCAGGTACAGGGTCAGCGGTACAGGCTGTTTGGCGATAGAGGGCATAAGGTGGCCGAAAGTCCGGCTGCATGGGGCCTTAATTTAATTTAGAGCATGCCGAGCGCAGGGACTTAGCTTTTGGTGGCTGGAGTGCGAAGGGAAGCTTCCGCTCAGGGTTGATGGTGTTGGGTATAAGGTACAGGGTTTAGGGTTTACAGTTGAGGGTATAAGGTATAGGGTTGAAGGTTGAGGGTGTAGGTTTTAGAATTTAGGTTATAGGGTTGATGGTATAGAGTTGGGGGCATAGTCTTTAGGCTTTATGGTTGAGGGTGGTAGGTATAAGGTATAGGGTATAGGTTTTATGGTTGAGAGTATAAGCTATATGGTTTAGGATTGAGGGTATAGGGTTTAGGGTTAAGGGAATTGAGTATAGGTTCAAGGGTATGTTTAGGGTTGAGGGTATAAGGTGTAAGGTCAATTTTATAGGCTTTAGGGTTGAGGGTATAAGGTATAGGGTTTAGGGTTGAGGGTAGGGTTGAGGGTATAAGGTATACAGTTGAGGGTATTGAGTTTAGGGTTTAGGGTTGAGATTATACGGTTTAGGCTTTAGGGTTGATGGTATTTGGTATAAGATATAGGGTATAGGGATTACAATTGAGGGCATAAGGTATAAGATTAAGGGTTGAGGTTGTAGGGTTTAGGATTTAGGATATAGGGTTGATGGTATAAGTTTTATGCTTTAGGGTTGAGGATAGGGGTATACAGTATAAGATATAGGTTTTACAGTTGAGGGTATAAGGTTTATAGTTTAAGGTTGAGGGTATAGGGTTTAGGGTTAAGGGAATTGGGTATAGGGTCTAGGGTTAAGGGTATAAGGTATAGGGTCAAGGGTATAGGCTTTAAGGTTGAGGATATGTATTTTAGGGTTGAGGGTTTAGTGTATAGGATTTAGGGTTGAGGGTATAGGGTATAGGGTATAGGGTATAGGTTTTACAATATAGGGTTTTTGATTTATGTTTGAGGGTATAGGGTTTAGGTTTTAGGGTTGATAGTATTTGGTATAAGGTATAGGGTTTACAGTTGATGGTATAAGGTATAGGGTTGATGGTTGAGGGTGTAGAGTTTAGGGTTTATGGTTTAAAGTTTAGGGTATAGGATTGAGGATAGTGGGTATAAGGTATAGGGTTAATTGTTGAGGGTATAAGGTATAGGGTTTAGGGTTGAGTGTATAGGCTTTAGGTTTTAGGGTTTAGGGTTTAGGGTTGAGGGTTAAGGGTACATAGGTTTGAAGGTATAGGGTTTACGTTTGAGGGTATAAGGTATAGGGTTTATGGTGGAGGATATAAGGTTGAGGTTGTAGGGTTGAGTGTATAAGGTATAGGGTTTAAGGTTTAGGGTATAGGGTTGAAGGTATAGGGTTCAGGGTAAAGAATATTAAGTATAGTGTTTAGGCTTGAGGGTATAAGGTATAGTGTTGAGGGTATAGGGTTTAGGGTTGAGGGTATGGATTTTAGGGACTAAGGTTGAGGAATAGTGTTTGGGGATGAGGGTATAGGGTTTGTTGTATAGGGTATAGGATTTAGTGTTGAGGATATTGGGTATAGGGTCAAGGGTATATGGTTGAGGGTTGAGGGTGTAGCATTTAGGATTGAGGATGTTAGATTTATAGTTATAATATTCCATGAAAGACATAATACACTCATGCTTTAGAAAATTTGAAATGTTCTCACACTTTGAGCAAGTTTAATTGCACTTGCACTTTGGAGAAGTTAAAATGTGCTCATGCTTTTTGCAAGTTAAATCATGCTCACACTTTAACATGAGTGTATTTTAGGAAATTAAATAATAGTAAAAATGCATGTGATCCATTATTAAGACTATATCAACATACTATCCCATAAATAAAAATTTCTCTTAGCCTCACACAAGTCTCTCTAATTTCCATGAGCATCCACCAATTAATTCATGCCAACTTCAAATGCAACCCTATAAAATCATGAACCTGCAAGAAATTAATTAATACTCAAAACCAAAGAGAACCAAACAAGACCATTGTCAAAAATACAACTATAGAATCAAGAAAATATCATGGCATCATGATCCAACATCCCTTCCTAGGAGATCAATGAAAATAACCATCTATCATCAAATGATGAATCGACATCATTACCAAAGCTCCCACTGAACTATGTAACCAACTCTCCAAGCATCATGATAACTATCTCCTAACTAAAGATCCTCCATGACCCCGACACAGTCAAAGAACTCAATACCATGAGCTCCCAAAAGGTAAAGTACAACCACAATCTCCAAACTAAGAAGATACAACTATTACACATCCTTTGTCAATAGAACCAAAGATTTCATAACTCTCACTACAATTTGAACATAGAATCCAAGAGCTTCTTATGACACCAACAACCATTGCAAAAGACCATCCATCTTCTAATCAAATATTATCCATGGCTCACTACACACTATAACAACAATTAGAACCAAAATATTGAAACAAATAAGATAGAACGTATTATGTAATTTCATAAAGCTCCCACTAAAGTAATATTGAGTTATGCATGGCATCATGACCAATATCATTTCCAACACTCTATTGAAAGTGAACAAAGCTTCTCATGCACCATAAACAACTGCTATATATTCAAATGAACAACTATATTAGATACTCCTAATAACCATCTCACTATAATCAACATACCAATGTAATAATGGTGGCAAAGAAAGAGGCCTACCAAATAGAATCCACATCGGAAATTTTTACAAGGTTTGCACATATGCAACACCTCAAAGTAGAAATACATAATCAGTGCTCCAATCTCAAATAATTGAAAAAATATTAAGCCCCACATTAGTATCATACAAAACAAAGATATTCATGTATAACATGTGGATTTCCAAGACTCAAACACCATAATCAACACTAGATCTTATTTTCCAAGCAAACTCACATAGGAGAAACCATAGATCAAAAAGAATCCTCCAAGTAGCCATACAAACCAATAACTATCTTCATCTAGAACACCTTGAATATAGTCTCATCACAGATCTACATACCACATATTTTAGTTAACATGTAAAACATGCAAAAGCATCTCTATAAATCTAAAATCTATAGAACCATCCAAAAATTCACATCAAACATGTCATTTGAATAATGGAATAAGCACATATCTATAGACCCACAGCTAAAAACAAGAGTAAATTGTAACCAAATAGGAAAACCAAGTTGTCCAGGAGCTTATAACATATGAAACATATCAACTCCACAACTCACAAAGAGGTTAGTGTTTTCTCTTTTAGTACTTTCATGTAACCAAGGGCTAAAACTATGAAACCAACATAAGCACTCCATTCTATAATCCAAATTGAGAGTGTTTCTCTATGTGACCAGGATGTCTCTACCCATCCAACATGAATATCTTCTCACTCCACATGATCGCAAGGTAAAGGAACAAAACCACCAAACAAGAGGATATACACATATTTTCAAAAAAGAGATCCAAGTGACCAAAACATAACCAATTCCATAAAGATCCATAATCATAAGCTTACAATGCCTAAGATAGATCATATTGACAATATACATGGCTTCCAATCTCAAAAATTTGCAAAACAAAGTTAACTCACAGAACATTTATTTTTTCTTCATATCTTTCCAATAACCTCCAGTTCCTTCTAACAAATTCCCACAAGCTTTCCAAGCTAAGAAATAAAAAAAGAAGGAATACCCAAAACCTAGTTAACCTTAAGCTCCAATACCAAATGATGAGAAATAAATAGGCTCAATACTGATTGTTGAGAAATTCAATCTCTATCCAAAAATGAATTCAATGGATGAGATGCAAGGCTTGGAATACAACAATATGAAAATTTGAAACTTATATACAAATATGAAAATAAAGTTGCCTTAATATGAAATTACCATGATTAGATCCATATTCTTTATGATGTGAAAAAATAACCAACATAACATGCTTATAAAGGCAACCTTATGTGAACTTATAGCATAAATAAATAAATAATATCATCACCATAAGGTAGGAAAAATGAGGCACAAATCAGCAACACAAGATCATTACATAACATAGGATTTACATAGAGAAACCCTTCCAGGAAAAAACTCCACCAAAAAAAGAGGCCAGGTATGCATTATCATCAAATAAATGAGATTACAATACAACCACTTTCATTCTCCTCTTTGACTCCAACATGGTAGCGCCTGTGTACCTATGAACAACCTCCTTATTCCTCCACCTGTCCTTGTTCTTGTAGAGTAACACTACATTCAATTGTTCTTCCCAAATTCTATATCCAAGAGGTTGAATTTATAGACTTGTGAAGGAATCTAATGCACCAAATATGGCACGGAAAGATGACCCTTCATTCAAAACATCCCCAAAATTTTGATTACCTCCTCAGAATGTGAAAGGACACTGATTTTGGCTCCAATACTTTCCCTCCAACTTGGGTGCCCAAACATGAGAGATAAACATTACATTAAATGTAAGAAATTATGGAAAATCAAGTGACACGTGTTGCCTCTTTCCAAGCAACCACTTGAAGAATCCCAACAATCATTTATTTATCATTTCTTTTATATTTTATTATCCCATTCTAGGCATCCACATGTAAAGAAAACAATATTAAATATTTATGTCCACACATCACCTTTACCACTACTAGTGGATCCATCACCCTTATGAGTATATTACAAATAATGGTGAGAATTAATATTGCAAAATATTTTCCCAATTCACCCTAAGTGCTTAGGGACACTTTCCAAGGATGTTGGAACCATGAAATGGGATTTACAAGGTGGATGTAACCTTAATCCTAACATTGAGTATATTGGGTATAGAATCAAGGGTATAGGGGTGAGGGTTGAGCGTGTAGCATTTAGGATTGATGATGTTAGGTAAATATAGTTATAATAGTCCATGAAAGACATATTGCACTCATGATTTGGAGACGTTGAAATATGATCGTGCTTTGTGCAAGTTAAAGCATGCTCACACTTTAACACGGGTGTATTTTAGGAAATTAAAAAATATTAAAAATGCGTGTGACCCATGATTCTGACCCACATGCTCTATTATTCTCCATTTTATGTGTGTTATCTAAAAAAATTCTTTTCATGGTGTTGATAAAAGCACAAGCATATTTTACATATTCCACCACCTTTCCATCAACTTTTTTTGTTTGACAATGTAGAAGGTGGAAATACCTAAGTTTTTAGATCAAATTTTATTATGTGAACTAATATTTTTATGGTTATAGTGTTGATTACTAATTATAATTTTTTTGTTTTAATTTCATAAAATAGATTGATTTTTTTTATGGTTTTTACTAATTCTATTAGATTTATATAGAATTGAACATTGAAAATGATGGAACTTGGCAAAAAGCTCTAGTTTTTTAGGAGTTTGAAGAAAGAAAAAATTAACTATACATAATTGTACAGTTTGTCAAATCGAATCTCAAATTTTAAGGTATGTTATATTTGTGCATGTCACCTTGTCCACTTCCTAGTTCTCAAAAAATTATATGCAAATGATTACACATTTATTGAAATAATATTCTTTGTATATTGACAAATATAGTTAGGAAATATAAACAAAATTATCTTTCTACTTTAGCATTCACATAATTGTATCAAATTTATGTTATCCTTATTGGATTCCTCCAAAATAAATAAAACTATGTCAACATTAGTGTTGAATATCTATGTAATTTATTATCATATATAAGGGAAAATTCACACATCCTTTCTAGAGGCATCTATGTTATGCATACAGGTCTCTCTTCTTAGCGTTAGAGTGCAAGAATATTACATACATCCCCTACCATTCCTAAGAAATCATACTGTGAGAATTCACTCAAAACGTCACCTAGGTACTTAAAACTAGCACATAAAGTAATAACAAATGGTATGATTATAAGGGGGTTTGTCGAGGAATCCCACTTAATTGTGAAAA
Source organism: Sequoia sempervirens (assembly GCA_007258455.2). Taxonomy (NCBI): domain Eukaryota; kingdom Viridiplantae; phylum Streptophyta; class Pinopsida; order Cupressales; family Cupressaceae; genus Sequoia; species Sequoia sempervirens. Next base: position 185,409 of record VDFB02138806.1, read on the forward strand.
TCAATCATTTGTGTACAAGATTCAACAACTCTTTTCTATCATTCTATCATGAAAACCTCTATATGTACCTTTATATTATTACACAAATACCTAAAAAATTTAACTTAGCTTGAATCATGTTCCATCAGAAATGACCTCATGATACTCTTTATCACTAAGAACCCTCATGCATTTATCATCTAGTAGATATCATGTATGAATTGGCATAACTTTATGTAAATACCCTTACATTTATGCATCCATTCCTCCCTCCCATCTCACTAACATTTCACCTACCTTCCATACTATCCCTACTAGTGCCATGACTACTCCACGATCCTAGTGTCTCCTCTACTATCTCAACCTTTTAGTGTTATTCTCACCTCAATTATTATCATCCCTTACTTTATTCCTTACTCCACTGCTAATTCATTAACATATTTTATACCTTCTTCCAAAATTCATTTTGCATCTTATTTTGTACCTTATTCTAAACCACATCCCACACATCCTACCATGGTCACGCCTTATTATCCTCTCTCTTATCAACCTATATTTACTTGAAAAAATTGTATCATGTTCTTACTACCAACATCCTTGTTGCTTCCTTGGGTGCACATATTCAAAATCTAGATATAATGGAACATAAATTTGATGTTATGTCTAATGGTCAAGACAAAGATAAATATGTGAAAATGTAAAATGCATTGTGTTGATGCCAAAAGTTGGCAAGGTAATAGCCCTTTGTGGGAAACTCAGTTTATGGGGGACTTATTGCACTAAACTAAGTGACCTCCATATTTTTAAAGAAGTCAGCTTCTTTTGTAAATGGGGTTTTGGAATGGGAAACATAAGCAAGTATAAAATAAATAATCTAACTAAGGAGATGCGCTAGAATTTAGATAAAAGGCATGATAAACCTATCTTTTGGATATGATCTAAGGGCCTGCTTAGCAATTTACCATGTCCTAAAATAACATAAATTAAGGATTGTAGTATGAACAACTTATTCAATGACATAAAATAATAATCACACCCATTTATTGAAAAGAAGAGTCGAAAGACATGATCTAAACTAGCAAACTCACATTCAAATTATAGAAGTACAACAAATAAACCATTCAAACAATAATGTCACAGCATAAAGTTTATCAATAGCATAAGAAACAAAGAGGCCAAAGAATAGCATAGTCTATGAGTTCTTGCAATAATCTAAACAATACAAAGGCTTGGTCTCTCCAAAAATCTTGAAATTCTAAAAACTGGCGAAATAGCATGCGATCTCCAAACTTGTAACCTTGAACATTGGAACCTTCGGAACCCTTCCTTTGAAGCAAAGAGTTGTATTTATAGCAAGCCTTCCACCGCTTAGAAAGCAGCAATTGAAAAGATTTAGAATTTGAGAAATGATTTTAAGGCAATGATTTCCCTCGGTCATTGTAATAGAAAAGATTTGAGACACAACATTTGGTCACCACCCATTCAAGTGCATCCCCTGCGAATGATGGTAGTGGTCCAGCAGAGTCTCGTGCAGACAAGTGTCACCTCTTTGGATAGGTAGTTAGAACATTGGCAGCAGCAACTCAGTCTATCAAGAAGTGCGACGAAGAGACATATTTCGCTGCCCGCGATTTCCCTTTTCTTCACTAAAACCCTGTTGAGATAACACGAAAGTTGTTTATTATAGATGCCTCTTGCAGGGTAGTCGTGCCCACAAAAGGATAATAAAGTCACGGCAAAACCTAACCCAGGAATTAGACATTCCAACAGGTGACTAATATCTTCTTATGGTCGTTCATTTACATTGTCAAACTAGGGAACGTATACTTGAAATGGAGTGGCACTGTATGTGCACTAAGAACCAGTTCCAGTCATGATTTACTAGAAATAAATGCGTGAAAGGAATTCTACTTATGCTATAGGAATGTAATGCGAAGCCTTCTAAACTTAATCAAAGTAGAAATCATGACAACTATTACTAAGAGACAAACTATGAACTGGCCTTATGCTGTAGGAACAAACACAGGGATGGATTCCTGATGCTGCAGGAACAATATAAGACTGAGTTTGTGCTGAAACTTTCAAGAATGAAATATAACTTATAATCAACAGAAGATAAACAACTAACTAAATATAGATACTCACTAAGTGGGCCCCCTTAGCAAGCATCAACTAGTTATGCAAGAATTGAACTCAGAACTTCATCAACTTTTATTCATAAACTTGGAATGATATACATTGTTCTGCTTATATGAAAACTAACACAAAATTCTGATTCTTATTATAATACTAACTCTTACATACTCCACTATGCTTGCTCACTCACGTAGGAGGAAAACTTATTTGTATCAGAAAAGAAACTAACTACCTAACTCATAACAAAGAAAGAAATGGACATAAATACATCCTGAAACTGAGGAATAGACTTCTCATAAATGAAAGCATATCCATTCAACACGATTCAGAGAGAATTTAGCATTCCACTCTTCCCAGATTAATGATCATTTAGATTTCCTCCCAACAACCCGGTCAGAGAGTCTTCGCTGGAACAACTTCCTTGACAGCGTGCTGGAAATGGACTTTACTGCAAGGCCAAGATCTATTGTGCTTGACTCGTTCATGCTTCCTTCAACAACCTGCGATACACAAGGTGATAGAAGTGAAAGAAAGCACTCATGGCAAACAACACGATACACATTCATTAATCACATATTAAATCTATTTCATTATTCAAAAAACCATATGGATTATATTAGTCATTCGGGAGGTCAAACAAGATAATTAATAAGACACATAGAGATGTTAAGCTACAGGAATATAGGAATGTATTGCTACAGGATACTACCCAATTTCAGATAAAAAGTCTTTAATCAAAGAGTTAAGAACAACCATTAGTAATAAGAGTAAGGGTATTAAAAATACATCATAATACTCAAATTATGAGCATATTTTGAGCTCATCATTTTCCCCCTACTTATCCTAATGATGGTCTTCCAGCATTAAGCTTCCTGGTTGTTTCTCTGAAATCCATAGGAGTAGCATGGCCTTGTAGTGAAGTTCCAAATTTATAGTAGAAACCCCTGAAATTTTTCCATCTTTCATATTTGCAGGTTTATGTATCCTCATTAACATATGTAACCCGATAAGGATAAAGTGGCCACATCAAAACCGGAGGTCGAAATGTTATTGGCAACCATAACTCAAACCTCTTCTGAAGACCAAGTTGCATGTACTTCTTTGTCCTTCTAAGGGCTACTTTAAAGTCTAGAGGGCTATGAGGCTCAGATTTCCTCAGACCAATAGTCAATTTCTCCCATCTTCTCTCAGTTTTGGAAGAGGAAAACTTCTAAAACAAATATGGTTGGCCCTTGAATTCTTCATACACTTGCTTCCTGATATCAAATATTTGTATTCTTTCTCTTTGATCATTGAACCCATACGCAACAGTAAGCCAAGTTTTCAGCATTGTGTAGGGATCTGAGCTTTCAAGTCGCAGTGGGATAGGCTCATCCCTTTTAGCCTCTTCATAGCCCTCCAATTTTCTGCCATAATTAGTTTCATTGGCTTCCCAAGATATGAGTGACTTCAAATGAATATCACCAATATAAAGAAGTGGATTCCACTCTGTTTCAAAGGGAATTATCAAACCATGCAAATAAAATTCACATAAAGAATTCTTCTACTAACCAGGGGCTATTTGGTATGCATCATAAAATTCCTTGGTTGTATGAATAATAGGATCTAAATTCCTTGAAATTCTCATTAATTGAAACCAAAGGAATTGCTCTTTTAGGCACATAGCATAAACCCGAGGGTGGTCTACATTCCACAATTTTACTAGTTATTTTCATCATTTCGTCCATTTTCTCTTTCATTTCTTGGATTTCCTGTTTCTGCCTTTCAATTTCTCTTTTCAATTGCTTCTTCTCTTCTTCCCAAAGACTTTGCTAAATTTTAGTCTTGGCTAAATGGCGGAAACTCATGGTTTGAAATGTGACCAGCCTCCATGTGGTCCTAAGGTATTCCAAAAATTTAATCAACAATGTTCTTTTATAAACAACCATTGTCTGACAAGTTGCGGGGGGTAATGGGGTGTCATTGGAAACTTCTAATTGTTCAGGTTGTTCTTCCTCTTGTTGTAGGAAGGATTCCTATTGCTGCGCAGAAGGAGATTGTACTTCCTCTGAAATTTGCCTAGCTGCTTCAACCAAGTCATCAAGACTTGGCATCCCCCTCTCATTACCAATACCATGTTTTCCTTCCTTAGGAATACCAGAGGGACTTTGTGGAACATTCTCAGATACATTCTGAGAATCATCATAACGGAATTCTTCAGATTCCTCAGAAATTACTATAATTTCAGGTTAAGCAGAGGTTGTGGTGGTTTTACATTGTTTCCTTGTTGAAACTCTTTTTGGTAATGTTGCAGCTGAAAGAGGCACTCTCGTGGCTTTCCTCTTTCTAACTTGCCTAAAAGATTCAGACTCAACAGAAGAAGATGGTGAAACTGTAGTGGCAACAGGTGTTTCTGCAGGAGGAACTGCTATAGGAGAAGATGTTGCAGGAGAGGAACACTATTATTTTTAAACATGAGGGTCAGAATCTGGGGTTTATTCTTCCCTAGATGACTCTCCTACCTTTGTTTTCCCTTTTTATCTTCTACTAGCAGACCTGGTTTGTACTCGGGTAGAGGGCTCTAGTGTGGAGGCTGCAAGAGCAAATGATTCTTGATATGCTTCCCTACTTGTAGATTCTACTCTCTGTTTCTTTTTCTTGCATTGTGCAAGGAGTGCTCTAGCAGGCTCTGGAAGTTACAAACCCTTTTAGGCAACAAATTCTTTCCAAGAAAGGGGTGATACATCCCTCAAGGAATGCTCAATCAAGAGTTTAATGAGGGCATGATGGGCGACAGAGTTTTCCTTACCCCTCTAGGTTTCATGGGCACAATGTTTTAAAAGGTTTAACAAAAAAATTAGAACATTGATAGCTAAATCGTGCCTCATATGACTCAACAGTTTGAAATGATAGAAATGCAAATAGGAAAATTGTCCCTCACAAGTCAAGTACCTAATTATGAAGGTAGCATATTTTGAGTATGGAGGAGGTAGTGACACTCATTTGCATCCTTGTTTGGAAACTTCCAAGGGTCCATCTGTTGGTATTGTAAACTCTGCCCTAGTAGAGACAGCATCTGAAGAAAATTATCTCCTACCGTTGGAAGCCCAGTTACCTCTACAATCTGCTCTTCTATAACGGCTACTGTCAAACCCCACACTGTAGCTTCTCCCTCTGAAAGAGTTCTCAAAAACTCGCCTGCAGCTTCCTCATTAAAGGAATCTAACCTCAGTAAATAATTCAGCCAACCACAATTGTTGAATGCCTGAACCATTTGAAGATTTTTCGTTAAAAGCTCATGAGCTATAGGCTCATGTCTTACTAACTGGCCACCCATATTCACAAATTATCCCAGCTGAGATTCATGAAACTCAAACTTTTTTTGAAAATTCAAAAAAAAATTCTACCCTGCTTCTTTTTTGTCCTACCATCACTTTTCTCTACTTTTCCAAGAATGACTCAAAAAATAATTGCATGTAATGATTGTTACAAACTACCCAAATCAAACAGTTAATTATTTGTTTAGGATAAAGACACGCAGTCATATTTGGAAAGTACAAGAAAATAAAAATATCCTAACAGTTGTGACAGCGGCATAAGAAAAAGTTTGAAATGGATTATCCCGCCCCCTACTAAAAAGTTGACATGTGTCCACACATGTGCGAAAGGATAGGAAAAGATCAGGCAATAATGACTAATATATACATAGCAGTTAATGAATAAATGAAATAAAAAAATGATGTGACAATAAAAGATATCATGTACCTTGTAATAAATGCTCGTACATGCTGGGAAAGATCACAGTGGTAGCATGAAATGACGGCTAGAAGCAAAATCATAAATGAGCATGCAACATTTATTATGAGCATGCAACGTGGAATTTTAAAGAGATGTTGTAGGAGAAAGGCCGAAGTCTTTTGCTGCAGGAGGATCAATGGCCACATCGGAAACAAACTGGTTCATAAATTCTTCTTTGGACGTTGGCTTATGATACAACCTAAGACGGTGTCCATTAACCAGTAGCTTGAATCGGACAGGATCAATTGTAGCTAACTGAATTGAACCATTATCAAACACATTTTCTATTTCATAAGGACCAAGCCATCTTGTGGTGAGTTTACCTTGATTTTCCCTGTACCTGGAGTCATAGAGCAGCACCCAATCACCGACAGAGAATTGCTTAGTTCTGATACGGCGGCCATGCCATTTTTTCCTTTGCTATTGGATAGCTTTAGTATGCTACAAGGTAGCTTTCCTTATCTCATCCAATGCATTCAACTGCAGGAGGCATTCCTTTAGGGCTTCTGAAATATCAATGTTAAGCTGGAGAGAAGTCCTTAAGGTCTTATACTCAAACTTAATTAGCAACATAGTAGTCTTGCCATAGAGTAACTCAAAAGGAGTAAACCCTGTAGTTTTTTTTCACGTTGTCCTATAGGCCCAGACTGCTTCAAGAAGGCAACTGCTCCAATATTTCTTGTGTAATTGTACTGTCTTAGTAAGGATTGTCTCAATCTCTATGTTGGTAACCTCTGCCTGACCATTGGCTTGAGGGTGATAGGGGCTAGACTTTATGTGCTAGATCTTGTAATCATTCATCAATGCAATGATTAAGTTTGATGTAAACTAAGCTCCTTGTTCAATAACAAGTTCCCTTGGGACTCCAAACCGAGTAAAAATCTGCTCATACAAGAACTCAGTAACTTTATTGTCATGGGCATGTGTCATTGCTTTCACTTCCACCCACTTGGTTACATAATCAGTACAAACCAAAATGTATGATTTCTCATTGGATGGAGGATCAATAGGCCCAACAAAATCCATGCAAAACTTGTCAAAAGGACTGACTACCACTTGAGGATACAGGGGCATTTCATTAGACCTTGTTGGTCTCCCTATGTGTTGACATCTGTCACATTTTCTGGTGTAGGTTGTAGCATTTTTGTGTAGTGTGGACCAATAGTATTCAGTAGCAAGCACTTTCATAGATGTTCTCTTAGCTGCAAAGTGCCCACCACATGGCTCACCATGACAGGCATGCAAAATTTCATAGGTTTCATCTTCCCTAACACACCTTCTCATGACTTGATCAAATCCTGTGTAAAATAAACAATCTACAATCCATGAAAAGTTAAAACTTTTCTCTACCAACAATTGTCTTTCCTTTGGTAAGAAGTGAGCTGGGATCTTGTTGGCTGCTAAATAATTTGCAATATCTGCATACCATGGGGTTCGAGCAACAATAGAAAATAGATGTTCATCAGGAAAGCTATCATTAATTACCTCAGGGGTGGCAGGTGTAGTTGTTGGAAGTCTTGAAAAGAAATCAACCACCACATTAGCTCGGCCCGGCTTATTAATAAGTGTGATATTAAATTCTTACAACAATAGGAGCCATCTTGCTAATCTGCCAGATATGGCAGGCTTATTCATGAGGTACCTTATTGCTGCATGATCTGTATGGACAAATATTTGGCAACCAGTGACATAATGTCAAAACTTTTTTAGGGCATACACAGCTACTAGCAATTCTTTCTCTGTGACAGTATAGTTTAATTCAGTGCCTTGAAAGCTTTTGCTAATGAAATATATAACATGCTCTATGGAATTCTCTTTTTGTCCTAAAACTGCCCCTATGGCATAATTAGAAGCATCTATGTGTATATGAAATAGAAAACTCCACTTCGGTCCTTGAAGAATAGGTGCCCGAGTAAGTAAGTTCTTAAGCCACAAGAAAGATTTGTCATAGGCCTCAGTCCAGTTAAATTCAGAATCCTTAGTCAATAAGGCATATAATGGACTAGCTATTTTGCTGAAATTTTTGATAAATCTCCTATAATATCCAACATGTCCTAAGAAGCTTCTAACATCCTTTTGTTTCATAGGTGTTTGTAAAGTTAGAATAACTTCTATTTTTGTAGGATCAACTTGAATTCCTGCTTGAGAGATATGATGGCCTAAAACAATTCCCTCTTGCATCATCATAAAACATTTCTTACTATTCAAAGACAAATTTTGCTCCTTACATCTTTTCAACACTTTCTCCAGATTTGCTAATGCTTCTTCATAAGTAACTCCATAAGTGGTGAAGTCATCCATGTAGATCTCCATAGAATCATGGGAAATGTCAGCAAAAATACTGATCACTGCCCTTTGAAATGTTGCAGGTTCATTACACAAGCGAAAAGGTAAGACAGAGTAGGAAAAAGTGCCCCATGGACTGGTAAAAGTGGTTTTGTCTTGATCCTCAAAAGCAATTCTAATTTGATTATACCCACTATATCCATCCAAAAAGGAGAAATACTTTTTACTAGACAATGAGTCTAGCACTTGGTCAACAAATGGCAGTGGAAAGTGATCATTTTTAGTTGCTATGTTCAGCTCCCTGTAGTCTACACAAACTCTCCATTTTCCTCCTTTTTTAGGAACAAACACCAATGGAAATACCCATTGACTGTCTGAAATAGGATAGATAAAACCAGCATCAAGCAATTTTTGGAGCTCTTGTTTAACTATTTCCCTGAGTGTTAGGTTCTTTGAGGCTGCCTAACAGTTGAACAGTCTTCCTTAATGTAGATCCTATGAGTAAAGAGTTGAGGATCTATTCCCTTCATATCCCCATAGTCCCATGCAAAAGCTTTGTATTGTTCTTGCAACATTGTGACTAGGGCAACTTGTTGAGATTGAGGCAACTTATTATTGATGTTCAAACAGCGGCTTGGAGACACTTCAACTTGCTTGGTAAGATCATTCATGGAGGCTGCTAATAAAGGTGGTGTCTATATTTCATATGGAAGCAAATTGTGATAAACTGCAGGAGACTCGGGTGGAAGGCTCTCAGAATTCAGTTACTACAGGAAACACTGCTGAGGACAGCTATCTAGAACAAATGGGCTACTCAGATCAGAGTTGGACTGCAAAATGTATAAAAGCGGGTCATCCTCACTTTTAAGATATGAAAATAGATTAGTTTGCAACATCATTAGCTGAGCCAATGAATTGACTTCTTCAGTTTCCTCTCCTAAGTCTAGCCAAATTGGTTGAGACAAGTCTGACTGAGGCTGGGGAGGTGGATATAAAGTCAATTTCTTTCTTGACTGACCATCAAAAATTGTCATGTCTCCTAAATGACATCCTATAAAAGCATCAGTTGTGGCTAACCATGGTCTACCTAGGATGATAGGATATCCTCCCAAAGTTTCCTTAGTGGACAATATGGTAAAATCTGCTAGGTATTCCCAAGACTCAAGGATGACAATAACATCTTCTACCACTCCATCAAATGTTACTGTAGAACTATCAGCAAGCTACAAGACGGTGGGTGTAGACCGAATGGTTAAGATATTCAAAGACTCCATAGTATGCTTGGTCATTACATTGATGGTTGCACCAAGGTCAATCAAAACATTTTTTACTATCTAACCATTAATATTTATTTGTACCACAGGACTCTCAGGGTCAGTATATTTTGGAATGACTACCTTCCCTAACATAATATCTACTAACTATCCTAGAACATGGATAGTTTGAGGATCCTTTTTCTTTCTTCCTGGTTTCTTTAAATAGGTCTCCTTAATGGATTTTTCATAAATTGAGACATCTTTAATGGATTGAAAAAGAGGAATTTGAATGTGTACATTCTTTAACTGATCCAAAATATCAAAAGTAGGCTCTTCCATAGACTTGGATGTAGTAATTTACAATCTCTGAGGAAAAGGCAGTTTGGCCTGATGCTATAGGACAGGCTCCTTAGAGACAGTATCTGATATAGGTATATGTTCTATAGGATCAGTAGGTTGCTCAGAGGTAGAGTCTGGAATCTCTGTAATTATAGGTGGCTGTGGAGCAAGGAGAGTGGTTCCAGACCTGAGATGGATATCATGAATATTCAGGGTATAATCTAGATACTAATTGGCTTCTACAAGATACATAGGTTGTTGTTGCAACTGCTTATTATTATTAGGATTTGGCAATGGTTGAGCAGGCATAGGAGTTTGTTTTAGAGGGCTAGTATTTGCTGCAGGAGATGACATGAGGGTCGGAGGTTGTGGTTGTTGAAACTATAGGGATCCAGAAGGTTGGTTCTGCCATTGCTGAGAACCTCTCCATTGAGGATTCTACTGCCAGTTACCTGGGGGTGGAATCCATTGTCCTTATGGTTGCTGCCAACCTCCTTGAGGAGATTTCCATTGAAGACTTTGATAGTTGAGCCAGTGTGGTTGAGAAGTATTCCAAGGTGGTGATGGGCGATATGTAGGTTGTCATTGGTTATTGTAATTAGAATAAGAATTACCAAAATTCAAAAGGTCTTGAGGCATACCTTGTCTTTGAGCTCATGGTCGCCTTTGTGCAACAAAGAATACTTGATCATCATCACCTTCTACTATCTTAAAATCAATAGGTAACTGCTTAGCCTCCAGGTTAGCCACCATCTTACATCTGCAATCATGTTTCTTCTATTTGCAATGTGGATAGAACTCAGCCAAAATTGCTTCATTTTCCTCATGTTTCTTTTGAGCTTGCATAGTATCCAACTATGTAGCCATATTGTTTATGATATTCTGCTTGAAATTAGACAGCAAATTTGTGATCTCCATCCGTGAAACTCCACTAGTAGAAGAATTTCCCACTGTGGCTTGATGACCTCTACCCTTCTTAACAATTGCTTGAGAGTAGTTGAGACATATTTTATTTATATCATCCCAAGACAGGGGTTATATCTTCTCCTCCCATCAAGTCCAGGGCATCTATACAGGTGTCACTGATTCCCCTTAGGAAAAGTAGTTTTTGAGATTCTTCATTGAGAGTATGGTTTGAATTCTTTTTCAAGGAAAACAAGAATATTGAGATATAGTCTTCCAGGCTTTCATCCTCCTTTTATTGAATTCTGAATATATCATCACCCTTATTACCACTCTTACAATATTCCTTGTATTTCTCAAGAAATTTTATTTGCATGGCTACCCAACTATCAACAATGCCCCTTCCAAAACTCATGAACTATCTAAGAGCTCCTTCCTTCAAAGTAGTAGGAAACAACTTCAGTCTGTGAGCATCTGAAGTGTAATCATAGCTACGACAGAGGATGTCAAACTCGAACAAGAAATTTTATGGGTCCTCAGTAACTAGTCCATAGAACTTGGGAAGTAATGAAGAAGGGATATTTTTAAGGTTATCATTATCTTGCTGAGCAATGATGGGGAATTCAAAAGCAGGAGGTTGGTTAGGTGGATTTCGTGCCATATTTGCTTCATGGAGTATCAAAGCAAATGGATTTTCTTCAGGTTCTTCGTCAGCTGGGTCAAATGGAAATTCAACAAATAGGTTTTTAGCAAATGGATTGATATCCTGGTCTCCTCCTTTCTCAAATAGATTACAAGCTAGTTCAGAAATGAATCGAAGGTTAGGGAGGAATCTTCCTAGAGCGTCTCTTCTTCTATGCATGCAATAGAATGAATGGTAAATTGAAGGAAATTTGAAAATGCTTGAATAACATACTAAACTATTGCTAACAATGACTATGATAGGTTCTTAGGTTGGCACCATCCCTAGCAATGGTGCCAAAAATGGTCACGCCCACAAAAGGATATAAAAGTCACAAAAAAACCTAACCTAGGAATTGAACATTACAGCTGGTGACTAATTTCTTCTTATGGTTGTTCATTTACATTGTCAAACCAGTGAACATATACTTGAAATGGAGTGGCACTGTATGTGCACTAAGAACCAGTTTTAGTCACGATTTACCAGAAATAAATGCATGAAATGAATTCTACTTATGCTACAAGAATGTAATTCGAAGCCTTCTAAACTTAATCAAAGAAAAAATCATGACAACTATTACTAAGAGACAAACTATGAACTGGCCTTATGCTGTAAGAACAAATACAGGGATGGATTCCCAATGCTGCAGGAACAATATAAGACTGAGTTTGTGCTAAAACTTTCAAGAATGAAATCTAACTTATAATCAAAAGAAGATAAACAACTAACTAACTACAGATAATCACTAAGTGGGCCCCCTTAGCAAGCATCAACTAGTTATGCAAGAATTGAACTCAGAACTTCATCAACTTTTATTCATAAACTTGGAATGATATACATTGTTCTGCTTATATGAAAACTAACACAAAATTCTGATTCTTATTATAATACTAACTCTTACATACTCCACTATGCTTTCTCACTCACGCAAGAGGAACACTTATTTGTATCAGAAAAGTAACTAACTACCTAACTCATAACAAAGAAAGACGTGGACATAAATATATCCTGAAACCGAGGAACAGACTTCTCATAAATGAAAGCATATCCATTCAACATGATTCAGAGAGAATTTAGCATTCCACTCTTCGGAAATTAATGATCATTTAGATTTCCTCCCAACAACCCGGTCAGAGAGTCTTCGCTGGAAAAAATTCCTTGACACCTTGCTGGAAATGGACTTTACTGCAAGGCCGAGATCTTCTGTGCTTGACTTATTCATGCTTCCTTCAACTACCTGCAATACACAAGGTGACAAAAGTGAAAGAAAGAACTCATGGAAAACAACACGATACACATTCATTAATCACATATTAAATCTATTTCATTATTCAAAAACCATATGCATTATATCAGTCATTCGAGAGGTCAAATAGGGTAATTAATAAGACACATAGAGATGTTAAGCTGCAGGAATATAGGAATGTATTGCTATAGGATACTACCCAATTTCAGATAAAAAGTCTTTAATCAAAGAGTTAAAAACAGCCATTAGTAATAAGAGTAACGGTATTAAAAATACATCATAATACTCAAATTATGAGTATAGTTTGTGCTCATCATAGGGCCCACCAAATCTTTATGCAAATGAGAGCTACATGGCACGCGATCGAGGGCCGATGAGGAAGTGAAAGGAAGCAATAAAAATAACCTGCAGTGAAGACATGTGGGAGCATTTCGAGGGCCGATGAGAGAGCAAGGAGAAAAATTCTTCAAAGAGTGATGAGAAAACACATGGTTGAGACTGTGGTGACAACCAAAAGGGGGTCAATGAAATTCATCGAAGGCATGGGTTGATACTTAGCCAAAAATCAAACCTGAAGGGAGCATGGTGAATTTTGAATTCATAGCTTTTGGCGACTATTAGGGGCGTTTGAAATGAGGAACATGGAAGCCAAAGTTTTCTTTGTTTTGTAGACCAGAGTGCCATCCATTGAGGATGAAATTAGAGCTTGGAAAGGGCCACCTATAGGGGCAGCTAGTCTTCTTCGGATGGTCTCGCTATTTTGAGAAAATTCTCCTACGCTCTGCCCCAAGTCGAATGTTTCTTTATAAGGTAGTGTCTCAAGTAAACTAACCCCTACCTCGCAATGGAATAGTAGTTGCACAAGAGGATGAATGACACCTTCAATGTATGTTTCAGTAGGAGGATGGCCAAAACTTTCGGAAGCAATTGGGTCTTGCTCCTTCAATTCTTTTTGCAATATATTTGGTTGTGGCAATTGACCCATCTTCAAAAAATGGAGATGATAGTCCCATTTCGCTTAGCTGGGAGAAATTTTCCCGCATGTTGTCCATTGTCTGGTTCAAAGTAGTTGTGGTCACTTTAGTCCTCTAGAAGGCCGAGTGGCAATGGATAAACTTGTTTTCCATCTGGGGAGTAATACCCCAATCTTCGATCCCTGCTTTGGCCAATTCTTCATCAAAGACCGAATATAGCTTGGTCAACAAATTCTTTACTTCCAGAACCTTTTCTAAGATGGACCGCAAGAATTTTTTAATTGTTTCATAAACCTCTTGGCTCAATGTTGTTTCCTTCGAGATGAACCAGAGAGTTGGATGCAATGTTAGGAAGAAGGTTTTAATTTTTTCCCAATAAGAAATATATAGCTGACGATCCAATAGGATGAGGTCCGACTGCATGGAGGAGGCTTAGAGAGAGCCCTTTAGAGAGGCAATCTCTGCATCCTTCGAATTAATAACCTTTGTTAATTATGCATTCCTCTTTTTTGCAGATGCCATTGCTCCTCGAAGCTACTTATCTCTTTATACCAGTTCTCCTTGGCTCGGGAGTGGTTCGCCAATCCCATGTCAAGAGAGGACTTTGTCTCTTGAAACTTCTTTTCTAACTAGGCCTTTTGTCTCAGAAATTCTAGATGATTCTTTTCTAATTCTTGCTCATATAGAGTGCGTTGAGCTACTATCTCTTTATCTTTTTGTTGTAGATCTTTCTCCATCGAAGTCAATTGACACTAATATTTTTGGTTCCTTGCTCGTAGCTCATTGAGCAGCGTGGAGTCAACAAATTGGGACTTATTGAGTTTTTCTTGGATTTTGGTTTGCTCAAACTTTTCCACTTGCACTTTCTTAGATAAGCACACAACTTCTACTTCTAGTAATTTCTCCTTCGTTTCTAGGAAACTAACCCTTTCCTTCACAAGCTTTAGCTGCTCCTTTTTCTTTAATTGATGACCAGACTTCAGAAAGTCATTCGTCATGACTCACTATGTTTCCTCCATGAGCTCTATCTTGTCTTGCGGCCGAGCTACAGCTAGATCCTACCCCATGGCATACATGTTGTAATCACCTGGCAACATCTCGCCTTGTGGTTTGGTAACATTTGGGTACATGGTGGCAAAACTCAGCGTTTGTTGTGCTTCATTGTAAACTGTATACACATTGGACTCTGCCTACCTTTTATCATCCTTTGCTTTTCACTTTTGGATCCTGAGGGCTCACATTTTCTTTGTGGTTTCTCCCTCATATATGAATTTGGTTGGAGACTGAACCATCCCACCAATGATAGGTGTACCAGGAGGCAGGGAAAAAGGGAATACAAGTGTAGAAGGCCCTTGCATTTTCTTTTGTGGGAGATTGACAATTTTTGGGGAGAAAAAGGGAACCTACCATAGTTTCATTTGTGAACCAGTGAAAGGGATCATTAGTTGTTGTTGTGATGGGGTAGTCATAATTGAGTTCATTTTCTGGGCATACTGGGTCAAACTCGAGGTAGCAGAGGCAATAGGGGTGCCAATGGTGGCCAAACTTTCAGAAAGAGAGGCGAGGAGAGATTGAGCAGCAGCGGCGGGTGTTAAGGTTCACAGAGGTGTCAAGATAGATGGTCCAATTTGGAAAAATTGGGAGAAACCTCTCGCAAACATTATGGTAGGGGAAGGGAAGGTAGGGTCGATGCTTGTTGTCAGGTGCATTGTTAGGGGCACTGTGGAAATGGAAGAGGATACCAAAGATTGAGAAGTAAGAAAAGAGGAAGTGAAAATTACTTGTTGAATAGATGTGGGAGATGCTTCGCTTGTCACTAGACCCTTACTTCAAGCTCCTACCTCGTTGTGAGCACTTGGCTTGCGGTGACTCCTTGTGATCCTTCTTCTAGAATAGCTTATATGCACTGTTATTTAGTGGGTGGGGAGTCTTTAATCTCCACAATTTCTATAGTTTATGGTTGTTGTTGCTGGGGCACTCTTGATATTCTTGAGGCCCAGGTAAGTGTCTGTGAGGCTCGTGACATATTCAGTCGCACATTTGAAGCAACATAGGCTGGAAATCTTGTAGACTTCCTTCTCTGCTGAGTAGAGGATGCTAATGTCTCAGCTTCCTCTTCCGCTTCCTCTTCTCCTTCATCGAGGTTGTCACCTCCACTATTACTTGAGTTGGCAATAGGGTGCTCCTCATCCCAAAGCTTGTCAAACTGCTTATCCTCTTTTATGCTATCATAAGGATTATCAAGTCATTTTGTCTCCTGGTGATACACACAAAAGGCTTTGATCCTCTCATTGGTCCATTCCTCTACATTTCTCAGCTGATTGTATAGAGTTTTTCCCATTTTTTGGTATTTGCCACAATGAGATAAAACCTATTCCATGGCGGCCTGATGTCTTCCGTGGGGATATGAATCAGTTCAACCAACAATTCATCTTCATCCTCTAGCAATCTCACCTCCTTTCCCAGTATAGCTAAGGGTTGTGAGTTACATTGAGGTGATCAGAAGGTAAATCATTGAAAGGGTTGTAATCCCACTTGTCATAGATTATTACCAACCCCAAATGATCCAGCTTATCCTGCAATAGTGGGTGTGTCTAATTCCTTTTTAGGGCCACTATTTTGAGACTTAGCAGATAGGTGAAGAATACCTTCGTCTTGATGCTTTTCATGCTACAAAAGGTATATCAATAATGCACGCCTTTCAGAACAATTCCAAAGCCAACACTCGATTAGTCACACATGTCAAAAGGCAGAAGGGTTCCCTAGTCAAGCCTTGCATTCAAATGAATGTAAAATTTGCTCTGAAAAACTAGTCACACTTTGGAGTGAAATTATACATAAACTTTGTTTGAGTTAAGGTGAGCCAATTGATACACTCCTCTCCTAGTAAATCTTGCAAAATTGGAGTCAAGAAATAATCCAAAAATGTGTAATAATCAAAAGTAGAAGAGAGGAGAGGGGTTCAGATAGAAACTGGATTTTTCCTCCTCTTTTCATCAAAGATAGACAAGTCCATACACTTAGCAAAGAAATTAGTGTTTTGATATGAAAACATATAAGCAAGATAGGAGACAAATCTAAAATTTTGTTCAACTGGGTACGTGTTAATTTTCTCTAACATCTTCATTACAAGGTACTCTACAAAATCATACTAGAAGTAAGATTTTTTCCTGTGAAATTGGAAAGTTGGGCCTAATTGAAAAGAATGAACCTCTTGGTTAGTGTCTAGAGCAAAAACAAATTCCATCATTGAAAATGCATCTTGCAGGTCTTCCTTGAAATCATCATGCAGAGCAGGAATTCTTGGTAGCTTCTTGTGATCTGCTTCAATCCTTCTAGTTTCTTCGTTGTAAAACTCCAAAGCCTTATCACTGGTGCTACATATATGATCTCCCTATTTTGGAGTAAATGTTTCCACTTCCATCCCTCTTTGCATAGGGTCTAGAATGCACAACATATACCAGAAGGAAGTCAAGCTGATGTTAACTAATAGAGTCTAGCCCTCAATAGTGTTGGTACTTGGGTTGAAATGCTTAATGGTCGCATCAACCAATTTTGGGCAGTAGTGCATAGATGGGACCATATATTGAGGAAGCCCACTGAACCATACTTTTTTGGTAGTTGACATTACCCTTCTCAACACCTTCATTCTTTTGCAGGAAGCTTCCCTCAATCCTTTAGGGTTCTTTGCAAGAAAGGGATAATGAACATTATCCCAATCTTCCTGAACTAAGTTCTGGTCTTTGTAGTTTTTTGGCTTGTCCAGAGCCTTTGTGTTTTTCCATTTTGTCTTGTCTACAATACTCGGTTTAGCACAAGAAATATTCTCAAAGAAATTAACGGCTGGTGCTCCTTGTAGAGCTTTAGCTAATTTTTGTGTCACCACTGGCCTAACTCCCTGAGTTGAACCTTCTACCATTGATAATCTACAGGAAGCCTTTTTCTTTAGCTTGAACTTTCTACAACTTTACTTCAGCTCTGGTTGTGCACTAGGAATTTCTTTTGCTCTAAGCAGTGTATTTGAAAAGACCTTTTGAATGCCCAAATTTTTTACATGCAATACTTAGCTATTTTTTCTCAAGGTGGTAGATAGGAGTTACCTTTTTTGCATTTAATGTGGCATGTATTACTAACTCTTTAGCTTGTGTGAGATGAATTACTTTCCATTTTGGGTTGACAAGAATTCATAATTGTGATTATCAATAGTATTGCACATCATGATTTTCTTGGAACTTGAGTCGATGCTTTGCAAGCAACCTAAGCATTCATATGCGTTGGCAATTAATATCCCAAAAAGAATGATTAAGCCAAAGATGTGATCAACATTTAAAAATATATGAGCTCTGCCTTAGAATGAGAAAAACACCTAGAGAACAACACCTTAGTCCTTAGCTGTGCATAATATTGTCGATTACTGCCACTAGTTTAAGCTAATTAATTAGCCCTTATTAGTTTTGTACGTAGCAAACCATACTCAGTAGATGCAACTAGGTGGGAAATTTGAGTAGGCTTGGGTACAACTTTCAAGTTGGTACTTGATTAACATCACGTTTATGGCAAGCAGACTACCACGCCTTTCCTCACTCTTTCTATAAATAGGTATCTAAGCAATAGTGAAATCACACTTAGCGATTTGAGTAGAATTAGTATTAGGTAATTGGTGTAACAATTTAGCATTTGCAGTTGCATAGCATTCTCATAGGCTAGACTTAGGTGCTTTGCAGCAATAGTTTTAAGGTATTAACAGAGACTCTAACAAGATGAACACTCCAATTAGGCTAGTATCACATTTCCTTT
>VDFB02138806.1:203883-239100 GCA_007258455.2 Sequoia sempervirens
GGAGGAATATTATCATGTTGTTTTGTAGCAGGAGTGACTAGAGGAGCATCTTTCCTTGGCACACTGTCCTGAGGAGAAGAAGTTCTTAATCTTGTATATACCGGTGTTCTTTCTCTCGAGCTCTCCACATTTATCATAGGTGGGCTAACTTCCTCCCCTGCCTTGGAGCTTTCCTTTTCATTCTGTGACAATCTTACTATCCTTCTCCTCTTAGGCATAGAAGCACCAGCTATTTTATCTTCCTTTTCAACCTCATCCTTTGTTGATTTCTTTGTTCTTGAAATATGTTTCCTCTTCTTTGCAATAGGCTTTCTTTGCTTTTCTGCCTCTTGCACTTCCTCTGCCTAAACACCTTTAATATTTATCTTAAAAGGAGAACTCACCTTCTCCTTACCCTTGGGATCCTATTTAGCTGACTCCTCAGAAGTGGAGTGAGACTCCAGGTCTCCCATTAGATTATAGGTGCATTGTGCACCTTCACTTTCCAAATCCCACATCTTATGCTTGAGCCACTGCTTTGTATATTTAATCATCAGAGTCATAAGCTACTCTAACTTTGTTTTCTCTTCCTCCAACCAGTCTATTTCTCCCATTGGTTTATCCTTCACTGCCTCATAATCATGGCCCTGAATCAAATCTCCATCATCTTCAACTTGGTCTGGAATAGCCTTCACATTATATAATCAGACTAAGTTCACTGGTAGCCTGGAAAACTTCTTCCTTTTGATTTCAAATTCTTCACTGCAATTGGCCCAATAGTTCTCTATATCATCTTTGTGACTTTATTCTCTGTTGGCCTTGCTTCACCAGTCCTATCAAACCTAGATCTTTTGGAATGAAAGGCTAACCCAAGAGTGCTCATTTCTTCTTTAGAAGCATAGGCCAAATTAATAGAAGGGCATGCCTCACTAGTGCCTATCCTTAGAGGAAAGTCTGCACCAAATCTAGTCTTATGCTTATCCTTCTTTACAATTGCATCAAAATCACATATTTTCCTTGTGACCTCCAGAAGTATAATGTGATCGGTGGGATACCTAGGAAGTCTGTATGGAGCCCTCTGATAGCCATCTATCCTTATATATGAAAAGGTGAGGAATTGTATGAACCAAGCCCTATACCTTTTGATTATATCCTTGGCATTGTTAGATATCCTTACATGCTTTGTACTTTGCAACAACCTAGTGATGTACATTGTGAATGCATCATTCACCCTTCTATAGCTTGAGTTACCCAAGTGTAGCTATGGAAATACCTCATAAATTACATCTTTTCCAAACACACCTCTTGTGCTTAGTCCCTTATATGGATGAAACCTAGATAAGGCATAGAACAAGTAAGAAGTCATTTTGAAACTCTTAGTTTGCAGGACATTACACATTTGTTCATGAATCATGGGACTTATGATTCCTGCCCAGTGTTAGTCTTTTGTTCCATCCTCATTATGACATAGAACATCCAATTTTCAAACATCCCCGCACTCTTCAACCCTACCACCCTATTGAGAAGAGTGATAGAATCATAGTATTCCTTCTTGAATTTAGCTCGGAATAGCTGCTTAGGTAGCTTAGAAAAGTGGGATTTAGGTTTCTCTAGCTAGGAATTGATAACTTGTTGGGACTTGAAGGTATCTTCCTCATAAAGCTTCTTTGCCACATTCGTATCAAAAGACACCACATGTCATCTGTCAGGCATGTCAAAGGTTTGGGCTATAGACACAGGATTTAGATTTGCACAATTCTCCCTTGGGGACCAACTATCCTTTGTGTACCCATGTCATAGTGTCTGGCACATTCGAGCACCAGTTCATAACATTGCACTATAGGAGGAAATCCAGCTACATGTGCCAACCCTGATTCCAATATTCTCCTAGCTAGCAAAGAAAGGTCTTGTGCTTCCATCCTTGTCTTGAATTCTTCATAGTCCCACAATCCAACATTTGTATTAGTTACCTCTAACCAGACAGAAGTAAGCTTTCTCTCAAGAATTTTTCTATTGAGATCCATTTTGATTCTTTCTTCCTAAGAAATAGAAGACCCCTCTGCACTTGGATCCATCACTCTACCCTTGGTTCCACTTGTCACTACCTTACTTAACTCAGCCTGCATTTGACAAAGAAACCATAATAAAGATCACATGAAAGCCAAGTTGATTAATCAAAAATGACATATTCATCCTCAATATAAGTCCCAAGATAAGAAAATTTCTCTAAAACCTCATAAAAATAATCATCTCAAAGTTCAGGTTTTAAGTCCTCCTGCGGAATCCAGGCCAAAGAGGAATTTTGAAAAATTCCCAACCAGGTAGATTCTAGTGAAATAAACATAAAAGCATCCAATAATCATTTCATCAATTTTCATTAACTAAGAAACAATATGATAAATCTTTAATTAATTCAAATTGATCATACAATGCATAATCACCACCTAATAAATCATGTTATCCCTCAGTTCTTCATTTTCAACAATGTTTCAGTGAATTCCACCCAAGACAGAAATCCACGAAGATAGAAATCTATGGATTCTGGGAAAATGAAGAGATGAAGGAAAATTTGGGAAAATCCGGAGGGAATGGAAATCCGTGAAGCAGGCATAACTCTAGATTACTGCACATTTCAAGAAAACAAAGAGAAAATAGAAAGTTGGAGAATTCTAATAGTTAAGGAATTCTAGAAAGACTTTGAAATACCTAACGCCAACGTTTTCTCATGACTTCACTCAAATTGATTGAAAGATTAAAAATTTGAGGATCTTGGGCCTGCAACTAGCTCAATTTAAACCTCTTAGAGATCATCTTTGAATTCAAAACTCATCCTAAAGTAAATTGAGAGGAATTGGTGATGCCCTAGACATGAAACCATAAAATTCCACCATGAATGCACAAGAAAATCTTGGACTAAATTTATTCATTTTCTAAGTTTACAGAAGGTTCATTATGACCTACACAAGTGAGCTACCTCATGATGAAACCAAAAGACAAGCTCAGAAACTCACTTAGGATTGTCAATCTAACAATATCGAACAACCCTAGCTTCAAGATGTTCAACACCATAGAGAAATTTGGACTCCAAGCACATTCAAGATGCCAAAGAATCATTCACATTCCACAATCAAAAGAAAGGAAATGAAGACATACCATTGATGAAGTGAAACTCAATTACAGCAATGAAAGACAACAATCTTTAGCGCCCCAACAAAAAATAGATGACATCCAAGAAAATCACTGCCAAATCCAAGAATTGACAAATCCAACATGCCAAATCCAGCCAGGCACTCAGGATTGAGCACTCTAGATCAGTAGAAAGCGAGTGATAAAAATTTAATGGCATAAAACTCCCCAAAATTGATTAAATACCTACCACAGAAATCATACACACGAGCATTAATGCAGTCAACAAGACAGGCTAAACCAAAACCCAAGAATCCAATAGGGTGATGGAACTTCGAAGAAATCTAGTCACCACAAAATTTCATGAAGGACCAAAATCTCCAGATCACAGTGTAAAGCAGCTACCATACGGTTTTCAAGGAAATTGGGGAATTTCGCCAAGAGTGGATTTTCCCGAGAGTAGTGAAAAACCCAAAAATTGTCTTGAACTTACGATTTTCAATATAAACCAAAGAGGGATCATCAATGCAAGTAAGATAAACCTCCAAGCACATTCCCAAGCAAGCAAATCTTCAAAATTGAAGGGCCAAAACAACAAGAACAAAAGCAAAAGAGGGTCCCTACTTTCAGCAGGGCATGTGCGAAAAAATGGACAACATAGATGACCTTGCACACCTCGATCTATGTCATATCATGGTGTTTGTCTCCATTTGTGTTAGTTCCCCCCAATGATGATAAAGTGCAATGCCTTTTGTGATACAGTGAAACATTAAAGATTGTTAATACTAACAACCATGTCTTTTCTTATTCATCTCCTTTTCACACTAACATTTCTTCCTTTTTGCATCTTCACCACCCTTATATATTTTCCTCTATCCTTTTGTCCTTCATCTTCTAGTTCTCTCATCGATTTTGAGAGCACACTCATGTTCTTTGAACCTTCCTATCCTCTCAAGGGGGCATACCACTACCTCCTCGTCATCCTTCCTCATCCTACTTTTACTGGGGCATATTTTTGATTGATTTTCTTTGACACAACGCCAAAATGACATTGTATAAAGAGGGGCAAAATGTAGACATTAAAATTTGGTATAAGCCTGTGACTTCAATTTCTTCATAATTTGTATTTTCATGGTCATGATTAAATAATCTTAATTATTTAATTAATTCTCATTTTCTTTATTCTATTTTGATTAATTGAATAAAAATTCTTTATTTAATTATGTCACTAATTAACTCTATTCTCCTTCTTGAATTAAATAAATTCTTATTTAATTTACCTTTATCATATTTCTGACTAAAATTAAATAAATACTTTAATTATTTAATTATTCATTTAACCTTTTCTTTACTCAATTAAATAAATCTTATTTATTTAATTAATCCTTAAATGTTGAATCTTGAATTAAATAAATCATTTAATTCATAAAACTCTATTTCAAACACATTATTTTATATTTGGATAAGCACTTAAGTTATCTAAGTATTCATTTTTACTCAACTCGATATTTATTTAAATCAATCAGTTATCTCCTAATTTAATGTCTAAATGTCTTTCATGAATAAACTCTCTATCATAATCAGTTAGTCATCTAGTTCTAACTTGTTTGCGTGTACATATGTATTAATTAAATAAATTTATTTAATTAATTAAATCTTGACTGTGTGTTTGAATAGAGCATTGCTTTAATTCTATATTTATCTTTGTCATGCAAAGACTATCCTTTTGTTTTTTAATACCAAACTCAAAGATTAAATCATTTATTTAATCTTTATTTCTATTTCTAGTGTTTATCACTCATGTCACTACTAACAGTTATCATAATTCATGTCTAACCTTTTGATCTCAACCGTCTGTCAATGTTTCGATCCTGACCTATCATTCAAATGATCAATTTTCTATAAATTGATCTGTCTTTCATCATTTCAGCCTCTCCTGAAATCTTGTGACTTTTGGAACAATTATTTTAAATCTTTGATTTTTTGTTATTATCACAATCCTTAGGCTATGCTTGCACAATCATTGAAAATCTAAGGGCAAGTACACTAGACAAAATGGAGAAGGGAAACAAAGGTTATCCATGGAGTTGCATCTATCTTTGGTGAGATTGTTTTATGTTTTAGCTTATTTCCTTTGTTCTTTGTTGTTTGACTGTAGATTTCCTTAGAGCTTGATTGCATTGTTTTGTGCTATTTGACCTTTGTTGTATTTTTTTATCTTACATAAGGTATAGGGTATAGGATTTATAGTTGAGGTTATAAGGTATAGGGTTGAGGGTTGAAGGTGTAGGGTTTAGGGTTTAAGGTATAAGATTGAGGGTTGAGGGTATAAGGTTAAGTGTATAGGGTATAAGGTTTAGGGTTGAGGATATTGGGTATAGGATTGAGGTATTTGGTTTATGGTTGAGGGTATAAGACATAGGGTTTATGGTTTAGGGTATAGGGTTTATGCTTTAGGGTTAAGGGTATGGAGTTTATGGTTGAGGGTTTAGCATATAGGTTGAGGGTCTACAATTGATGGATAGTGTTCAAGGTTGAGGGTGTAGGGTTAAGTGTATAGGTTATAGGCTTCTAGGGTTGAGGATAGTAGGTATAGGGTCAAGGGTATTAGGTTTATGATAGAGGGTATAAGGTGTAGGCTTTAGGGTTCAAGGTATAGGGTTTACGATTTAGAGCATAAGGTTGAGTGTATAGGATTTAGTTTTTAGGGTTGAGGGTATAGGGTTTAAGCTTTAGGGTTGATGGTGTTGGTATAAGGTACAAGGTTTAGGGTTTATAGTTGAGGGTATAAGGTATAGGGTTGAAGGTTGAGGGTGTAGGTTTTAGAACTTAGGTTATAGGGTTGATGGTATAGAGTTGGGGGCATAGTCTTTAGGCTTTATGTTTGAGGGTGGTAGGTATAAGGTATAGGGTATAGGTTTTATGGTTGAGAGTATAAGGTATATGGTTTAGGATTGAGGGTATAGGGTTTAGGGTTAAGGGAATTGAGTATAGGTTCAAGGGTATGTTTAGGGTTGAGGGTATAAGGTGTAAGGTCAATTTTATAGGCTTTAGGGTTGAGGGTATAAGGTATAGGGTTTAGGGTTGAGGGTAGGGTTGAGGGTATAAGGTATACAGTTGAGGGTATTGAGTTTAGGGTTTAGGGTTGAGATTATACGGTTTAGGCTTTAGGGTTGATGGTATTTGGTATAAGATATAGGGTATAGGGATTACAATTGAGGGCATAAGGTATAAGATTAAGGGTTGAGGTTGTAGGGTTTAGGATTTAGGATATAGGGTTGATGGTATAAGTTTTATGCTTTAGGGTTGAGGATAGGGGTATACAGTATAAGATATAGGTTTTACAGTTGAGGGTATAAGGTTTATAGTTTAAGGTTGAGGGTATAGGGTTTAGGGTTAAGGGAATTGGGTATAGGGTCTAGGGTTAAGGGTATAAGGTATAGGGTCAAGGGTATAGGCTTTAAGGTTGAGGATATGTATTTTAGGGTTGAGGGTTTAGTGTATAGGATTTAGGGTTGAGGGTATAGGGTATAGGGTATAGGGTATAGGTTTTACAATATAGGGTTTTTGATTTATGTTTGAGGGTATAGGGTTTAGGTTTTAGGGTTGATAGTATTTGGTATAAGGTATAGGGTTTACAGTTGATGGTATAAGGTATAGGGTTGATGGTTGAGGGTGTAGAGTTTAGGGTTTATGGTTTAAAGTTTAGGGTATAGGATTGAGGATAGTGGGTATAAGGTATAGGGTTAATTGTTGAGGGTATAAGGTATAGGGTTTAGGGTTGAGTGTATAGGCTTTAGGTTTTAGGGTTTAGGGTTTAGGGTTGAGGGTTAAGGGTACATAGGTTTGAAGGTATAGGGTTTACGTTTGAGGGTATAAGGTATAGGGTTTATGGTGGAGGATATAAGGTTGAGGTTGTAGGGTTGAGTGTATAAGGTATAGGGTTTAAGGTTTAGGGTATAGGGTTGAAGGTATAGGGTTCAGGGTAAAGAATATTAAGTATAGTGTTTAGGCTTGAGGGTATAAGGTATAGTGTTGAGGGTATAGGGTTTAGGGTTGAGGGTATGGATTTTAGGGACTAAGGTTGAGGAATAGTGTTTGGGGATGAGGGTATAGGGTTTGTTGTATAGGGTATAGGATTTAGTGTTGAGGATATTGGGTATAGGGTCAAGGGTATATGGTTGAGGGTTGAGGGTGTAGCATTTAGGATTGAGGATGTTAGATTTATAGTTATAATATTCCATGAAAGACATAATACACTCATGCTTTAGAAAATTTGAAATGTTCTCACACTTTGAGCAAGTTTAATTGCACTTGCACTTTGGAGAAGTTAAAATGTGCTCATGCTTTTTGCAAGTTAAATCATGCTCACACTTTAACATGAGTGTATTTTAGGAAATTAAATAATAGTAAAAATGCATGTGATCCATTATTAAGACTATATCAACATACTATCCCATAAATAAAAATTTCTCTTAGCCTCACACAAGTCTCTCTAATTTCCATGAGCATCCACCAATTAATTCATGCCAACTTCAAATGCAACCCTATAAAATCATGAACCTGCAAGAAATTAATTAATACTCAAAACCAAAGAGAACCAAACAAGACCATTGTCAAAAATACAACTATAGAATCAAGAAAATATCATGGCATCATGATCCAACATCCCTTCCTAGGAGATCAATGAAAATAACCATCTATCATCAAATGATGAATCGACATCACTACCAAAGCTCCCACTGAACTATGTAACCAACTCTCCAAGCATCATGATAACTATCTCCTAACTAAAGATCCTCCTCGACACTCAAAGAACTCAATACCATGAGCTCCCAAAAGGTAAAGTACAACCACAATCTCCAAACTAAGAAGATACAACTATTACACATCCTTTGTCAATAGAACCAAAGATTTCATAACTCTCACTACAATTTTAACATAGAATCCAAAAGCTTCTTATGACACCAACAAAACATTGCAAAAGACCATCCATCTTCTAATCAAATATTATCCATGGCTCACTACACACTATAACAACAATTAGAACCAAAATATTGAAACAAAGAAGATAGAACATATTATGTAATTTCATAAAGCTCCCACTAAAGTAATATTGAGTTATGCATGGCATCATGACCAATATCATTTCCAACACTCTATTGAAAGTGAACAAAGTTTCTCATGCACCATAAACAACTGATATATATTCAAATGAACAACTATATTAGATATTCCTAATAACCATCTCTCACTATAATAAACATACCAATGTAATAATGGTGGCAAAGAAAGAGGCCTACCAAATAGAATCCACATCAAAAAAATTTACAAGGTTTGCACATATGCAACACCTCAAAGTAGAAATACATAATTAGTGCTCCAATCTCAAATAATTGAAAAAATATTAAGCTCCACATTAGTATCATACAAAAAAAATATATTCATGTATAACATGTGGATTTCCAAGACTCAAACACCATAATCAACACTAGATCTTATTTTCCAAGCAAACTCACATAGGAGAAACCATAGATCAAAAAGAATCCTCCATGTAGCCATGCAAACCAATAACTATCTTCATCTAGAACACCTTGAGTATAGTCTCATCACAGATCTACATACCACATATTTTATTTAACATGTAAAACATGCAAAAGAATCTCTATAAATCTAAAATCTATAGAACCATCCAAAAATTCACATCAAACATGTCATTTGAATAATGGAATAAGCACAGATCTACAGACCCACAACTAAAAAAAGAGTAAATTGTAACCAAATAGGAAAACCAAGTTGTCCAGGAGCTTATAAAATATGAAACATATCAACTCCACAACTTAGAAAGAGGTTAGTGTTTTCTCTTTTAGTTCTTTCATGTAACCAAGGGCTAAAACTATGAAACCAACATAAGCACTCCATTCTATTATCCAAATTGAGAGTGTTTCTCTATGTGACCAAGATGTCTCTACCCATCTGACATGAATATCTTCTCACTCCACATGATCGCAAGGTAAAGGAACAAAACCACCAAACAAGAGGATATACACATATTTTCAAACAAGAGATCCAAGTGACCAAAACATAACCAACTCCATAAAGATCCATAATCATAAGCTTACAATGCCTAAGATAGATCATATTGACAATATACATGGCTTCCAATCTCAAAAATCTGCAAAACAAAGTTAACTCACAGAACATTTATTTTTTCTTCATATCTTTCCAATAACCTCCAGTTCCTTCTAACAAATTCCCACAAGCTTTCCAAGCTAAGAAATCAAAAAAGAAGGAATACCCAAAACCTAGTTAACCTTAAGCTCTGATACCAAATGATGAGAAATAAATAGGTTCAATACTAATTGTTGAGAAATTCAATCTCTATCCAAAAATGAATTCAATGGATGAGATGCAAGGCTTGGAATACAACAATATGAAAATTTGAAACTTATATACAAATATGAAAATAAAGTTGCCTTACTATGAAATTACCATGATCGGTATTGGCATGGTGTGATGGTTTATAGGTGGCACTGTTGTTCTTGCCACCAAGGTTCAAACCCCGTTGGGGTGGTATTGTTGAATGGTTGTATCCGGTTCATAGCTCCGGTCAAAAGCGTTTACCCCTTGAATAAAAAATATGAAATTACCATGATTAGATCCATATTCTTTATGATGTGAAAAAATAACCAACATAACATGCTTATAAAGACAACCTTATGTGAACTTATAGCATAAATAAATAAATATTATCATCACCATAAGGTAGGAAAAATGAGGCACAAATCAGCAACACAAGATCATTACATAACATAGGATTTACATAGAGAAACCCTTCCAGGAAAAAACTTCGCCAAAAAAAGAGGCCAAGTATGCATTATCATCAAATAAATGAGATTACAATACAACCACTTTCATTCTCCTCTTTGACTCCAACATGGTAGCACCTGTGTACCTATGAACAACCTCCTTATTCTTCCAGCTGCCCTTGTTCTTGTAGAGTAACACTACATTCATTTGTTCTTCCCAAATTCTATATCCAAGAGGTTGAATTTATAGACTTGTGAAGGAATCTAATGCACCAAATATGGCACAAAAAGATGACCCTTCATTCAAAACATCCCCAAAATTTTAATTACCTCCTCGGAATGTGAAAGGACACTGATTTTGGCTCCAATACTTTCCCTCCAACTTGGGTACCCAAACACGAGAGATAAACATTACATTAAATGTAAGAAATTATGGAAAATCAAGTGACATGTGTTGCCTCTTTCCAAGCAACCACTTGAAGAATCCCAACAATCATTTATTTATCATTTCTTTTATATTTTATTATCCCATTCTAGGCATCCACATGTAGAGAAAACAATATTAAATATTTATGTCCACACATCACCTTTACCACTACTAGTGGATCCATCACCCTTATGAGTATATTACAAATAATGGTGAGAATTAATATTACAAAATATTTTCCCAATTCACCCTAAGTGCTTAGGGGCACTTTCCAAGGATGTTGGAACCATGAAATAGGATTTACAAGGTGGATGCAACCTTAATCCTAACATTGAGGATATTGGGTATAGAATCAAGGGTATAGGGGTGAGGGTTGAGTGTGTAGCATTTAGGATTGATGATGTTAGGTAAATATAGTTATAATAGTCCATGAAAGACATATTGCACTCATGATTTGGAGATGTTGAAATATGATTGTGCTTTGTGCAAGTTAAAGCATGCTCACACTTTAACACAGGTGTATTTTAGGAAATTAAAAAATATTAAAAACCTGTGTGACCCATGATTCTGACCCACATGCTCTATTATTCTCCATTTTATGTGTGTTATCTACAAAAATGCTTTTCATGGTGTTGACAAAAGCACAATCATATTTACATATTCCACCACCTTTCCATCACCTTTTTTTGTTTGACAACGTAGAAGGTGGAAATACCTAAGTTTTTAGATCAAATTTTATTATGTGAACTAATATTTTCATGGTTATAGTGTTGATTACTAATTATAATTTTTTTATTTTAATTTCATATTATAGATTGATTTTTTTATAGTTTTTACTAATTATATTAGATTTATATAGAATTGAACATTGAAAATGATGGAACTTGGCAAAAAGCTCTAGTTTTTGAGGAGTTTGAAGAAAGAAAAAATTAACTATACATAATTGTATAGTTTGTCAAATCGAATCTCAAATTTTAAGGTATGTTATATTTGTGCATGTCACCTTGTCCACTTCCTAGTTCTCAAAAAATTATATGCAAATGATTACACATTTATTGAAATAACATTATTTGTATATTGACAAATATAGTTAGGAAATATAAACAAAATTATCTTTCTACTTTAGCATTCACATAATTGTATCAAATTTATGTTATCCTTATTGGATTCCTCCAAAATAAATAAAACTATGTCAACATTAGTGTTGAATATCTATGTAATTTATTATCATATTTAAGGGAAAATTCACACATCCTTTCTAGAGGCATCTATGTTATGCATACAGGTCTCTCTTCTTAGCGTTAGAGTACAAGAATATTGCATACATCCCCTACCATTCCTAAGAATTCATACTGTGAGAATTCACTCAACCCGTCACCTAGGTACTTAAAACTAGCACATAAAGTAATAACAAATGGTATGATTATAAGGGGGTTTGTCGAGGAATCCCACTTAATTGTGAAAATCAATCATTTGTGTACAAGATTCAACAACTCTTTTCTATCATTCTATCATGAAAACCTCTATATGTACCTTTATATTATTACACAAATAGCTAAAAAATTTAACTTAGCTTGAATTCAAGCATTGTATAATCATGTTCCATTAGACATGACCTCATGATACTCTTTATCACTAAGAACCCTCATGCATTTATCATCTAGTGAGATATCATGTATGAATTGGCATAACTTTATGTAAATACCCTTACATTTATGCATCCATTCCTCCCTCCCATCTCACTAACATTTCACCTACCTTCCATACTATCCCTACTAGTGCCATGACTACTCCACGATCCTAGTGTCTCCTCTACTATCTCAACCTTTTAGTGTTATTCTTACCTCAATTATTATCATCCCTTACTTTATTCCTTACTCCACTGCTAATTCATTAACATATTTTATACCTTCTTCCAAAATTCATTTTGCATCTTATTTTGTACCTTATTCTAAACCACATCCCACACATCCTACCATGGGCATGCCTTATTATCCTCTCTATTATCAACCTATATTTACTTGAAAAAATTGTCTCATGTTCTTACTACCAGCATCCTTGTTGCTTCCTTGGGTGCACATATTCAAAATCTAGATATAATGGAACATAAATTTGATGTTATGTCTAATGGTCAAGACAAAGATAAATATGTGAAAATGTAAAATGCATTGTGTTGATGCCAAAAGTTGGCAAGGTAATAGCCCTTTGTGGGAAACTCAGTTTATGGGGGACTTATTGCACTAAACTAAGTGACCTCCATATTTTTAAAGAAGTCAGCTTCTTTTGTAAATGGGGTTTTGGAATGGGAAACATAAGAAAGTATAAAATAAATAATCTAACTAAGGAGATGCGCTAGAATTTAGATAAAAGGCATGATAAACCTATCTTTTGGATATGATCTAAGGGCCTGCTTAGCAATTTACCATGTCCTAAAATAACATAAATTAAGGATTGTAGTATGAACAACTTATTCAATGACATAAAATAATAATCACACCCATTTATTGAAAAGAAGAGTCGAAAGACATGATCTAAACTAGCAAACTTGCATTCAAATTATAGAAGTACAACAAATAAACCATTCAAATAATAATGGCACAGCATAAATTTTATCAATAGCATAAGAAACAAAGAGGCCGAAAAATAGCATAGTTTGTGAGTTCTTGCAATAATCTAAACAATACAAAGGCTTGGTCTCTCCAAAAATCTTGAAATTCTAAAAACTGGTGAAATAGCATGCAATCTCCAAACTTGTAACCTTGAACATTGGAACCTTCAGAACCCTTCCTCTGAAGCAAAGAGTCGTATTTATAACAAGCCTTCCACCACTTAGAAAGCAGCAATTGAAAAGATTCAAAATTTGAGAAATGATGTCGAGGCAATGATTTCCCTTGGTCGTTGTAATAGAAAAGATTCGAGACACAACATTTGGTCACCACCCATTCAGGTGCATCCCCTACGAATGATGGTAGTGGTCCAGTAGAGTCTCATGCAGACAAGTGTCACCTCTTTGGATAGGTAGTTAGAACATGTGGTAGCATCCCGCAACTCATAGTTTGCTTCCTCCCCTTTGTTCAAGAAGTGTGCGCCGAAGAGACGTGTGGTAGCATTTCGCTGCCCTCGGTCGATTTCCCTTTTCTTCACTAAAAACTTCTGTTGAGATGACACATCTCAAGTTGTTTATTATAGATGCCTCCTGCAGGGTGGTCGCACCCACAAAATGATATAAAAGTCATGGAAAAACCTAACCCGGGAATTGGACATTCCAATAGGTGACTAATATCTTCTTATGGTCATTCATTTACATTGTCAAACTAGGGAACGTATACTTGAAATGGAGCGGCACTGTATGTGCACTAAGAACTAGTTTCAGTCATGATTTACTAGAAATAAATGTGTGAAAGGAATTCTACTTATGCTACAGGAATGTAATGCAAAGCCTTCTAAACTTAATCAAAGCATAAATCATGACAACTATTACTAAGAGACAAACTATGAACTGGCCTTATGCTGTAGGAACAAACACAGGGATGGATTCTCGATGCTACAGGAACAATATGACTGAGTTTGTGCTGAAACTTTCAAGAATGAAATCTAACTTATAATCAATAAAAGATAAACAACTAACTAAATATAGATACTCACTAAGTGGGCCCCCTTAGCAAGCATCAACTAGTTATGCAAGAATTGAACTCGGAACTTCATCAACTTTTATTCATAAAATTGGAATGATATACATTGTTCTGCTTATATGAAAACTAACACAAAATTCTAATTCTTATTATAATACTAACTCTTACATACTCTGCTATGCTTGCTCACTCACGCAGGAGGAACACTTATTTGTATTAGAAAAGCAACTAACTACCTAACTCATAACAGAGAAAGACGTGGACATAAATACATCCTAAAACCGAGGAATAGACTTCTCATAAATGAAAGCATATCTGTTCAACATGATTCAGAGAGAATTTAGCATTCCACTCTTCCCAGATTAATGATCATTTAGATTTCCCCCCAACGACCCAGTCAGAGAGTCTTCACTGGAACAACTTCCTCGACACCATGTTGGAAATGGACTTTACTGCAAGGTCGAGATCTACTGTGCTTGACTCGTTCATGCTTCCTTTAACAACCTGCGATACACAAGGCGACATAGGTGAAAGAAAGCACTCATGGAAAACAACACAATACACATTCATTAATCACATATTAAATCTATTTCATTATTCAAAAAACCATATCCATTATATCAGTCATTCAGGAGGTCAAACAGGGTAATTAATAAGACACATAGAGATGTTAAGCTGTAGGAATATAGAATGTATTGCTACAGGATACTATCCAATTTTAGATAAAAAGTCTTTAATCAAAGAGTTAAAAACAACCATTAGTAATAAGAGTAAGGATATTAAAAATACATTATAATACTCAAATTATGAGCATATTTTGAGCTCATTATTTTCCCCCTACTTATCCTAATGATGGTCCTCCAACATTAAGCTTCCTGGTTGTTTCTCTAAAATCCATAGGAGTAGCATGGCCTTGTAGTGAAGTTCCAAATTTATAGTAGAAACCCCTAAATTTTTTCCATCATTTCGTCCATTTTCTCTTTCATTTCCTAGATTTCCTATTTCTGCCTTTCAATTTCTCTTTTCAATTGCTTCTTCTCTTCTTCCCAAAGACTTTGCTGAATTTCAATCTTGGCTAAATGGCAGAAACTCAGGGTTTGAAATGTGACCGACCTCCATGTGGTCCTAAGGTATTCCAAAAATTCAATCAACAATGTTCTTTTATAAACAACCATTGTCTGACAAGTTGTAGGGGGTAATAGGGTGTCATTGGACACTTCTAATTGTTCAAGTTGTTCTTCCTCTTGTTGTAGGAAGGATTCCTGTTGCTACTCAACTCAGATGGAGATTGTACTTCCTCTAAAATTTGCCTAGTTGCTTTAGCCAAGTCATCAAGACTTGGCATCCCCCTCTCATTACCAATACCATGTTGTCCTTCCTTAGGAATACCAGAGGGACTTTGTGGAACATTCTTAGATACATTCTAAGAATCATCATGACAGAATTCTTTAGATTCCTCAGAAATTACTAT
Organism: Sequoia sempervirens; assembly: GCA_007258455.2. Lineage (NCBI taxonomy): Eukaryota > Viridiplantae > Streptophyta > Pinopsida > Cupressales > Cupressaceae > Sequoia > Sequoia sempervirens. Next base: position 219,328 of record VDFB02138806.1, read on the forward strand.
AATTTCAGGTTGAGCAGAGGTTGTGGTGGCTTTACGTTGTTTCCTTGTTGAAACTCTTTTTGGTAATGTTGCAGCTACAAGAGGAACTCTCATGGCTTTCCTCTTTCTAACTTGCCTAGAAGATTCAGACTCAACAGAAGAAGATGATGGTGAAACTGTAGTGGCAACAGGTGTTTTTGCAGGAGGAACTGCTATAGGAGATATTGTAGGAGAGGAACACTGTTGTTTTTTAACATGAGGGTCAGACTTTGGGGTTTATTCTTTCCTAGATGAATCTCCTACCTTTGTTTTCCCTTTCTCTCTTCTACTAGCAGACCTGGGTTGTACTCAGGTAGAGGGCTCTAGTGTGGAGGCTACAAGACTATGTGCTGCAAGAGAAAATGTTTCTTGCTCTGCTTCCCTACTTGTAGATTCTACTCTCTGTTTCTTTTTCTTGCACTGTGCAAGGAGTGCTCTAGCAAGCTCTGGAAGTTATAGACCCTTTTAGGCAACAAATTTTTTCCAAGAAAGGGGTGATACATCCCTCAGGGAATGCTCAATCAAGAGTTTAATGAGGGCATGATGGGCGACAGAGTTGTCCTTACCCCTCTGGGTTCATGGGCACAATGTTTCAAAAGGTTTAACAAAAAAATTGGAACATTGATAGTTAAACCATGCCTCATATGTCTCAACAGTTTGAAATGATAGAAATGCAAATAGGAAAATTGTCCCTCACAAGTCATGTACCTAATTATGAAGGCAGCATATTCCGAGTATGGAGGAGGTAGTGACACTCATTTGCATCATTGTTTGGAAACTTCCAAGGGTCCATCTGGTGGTACTATAAACTCTGCCCTAGCAGAGACAACATTTGAAGAAAATTATCTCCTACCATCGGAAGTCCAATTACCTCAGCAATCCGCTCTTCTGTAATGGCTACTGTCAAACCCCACACTGTAGCTTCTCCCTTTGAAAGAGTTCTCAAAAACACACCTGCAACTTCCTCATTAAAGGAATCTAACCTCAGAAAATAATTCGTCCAACCACAATTGTTGAATGCCTAAACCGTTTGAGGATTTTGCGTTAAGAACTCATGAGCTATAGGCTCATGTCTTACTAACTAGCCACACATTCACAAATTATCCCAGCTGAGATTCCTAAAACTCAAACTTTTTCTGAAAATTCAAAAAACTTTTTTGCCCTGCTTCTTTTTTGTCCGGCCATCACTTTTCTCTACTTTTCTAAGAATGACTCAGAAGATAATTGCATGTAATGATTGTTACAAACTACCCAAATCAAGCAATTAATTGTTTGTTTAGGATAAAGACACGCAGTCATATTTGGAAAGTACAAGAAAATAAAAATATCCTAACCGTTGTGACAGTGGCATAAGAAAAAGTTTGAAATGGATTATCCCGCCCCCTACTAAAAAGTTGACTTGTGTCCACACATGTGCGAAAGGATAGGCGAAGATCAAGAAATAATGACTGATATATACATAGCAGTTAATGAATAAATGCAATAAATAAATGATGTGACAATAAAAGATATCGCGTACCTTGTAATAAATACTTGTACACGCTGGGAAAGATCACATCGATAGCATGAAATGACAGTTGGAAGCGAAATCATAAATGAGCATGCAACCTTTATTATGAGCATGAGATGTGGAATTTTAAAGAGATGTAGGAGAAAGGCCGAAGTCTTTTGCTACAGGAGGATCAATGGCCACATTCGAAACAAACTGGTTCATAAATTCTTCTTTGGACGTTGGCTTATGATACAACCTAAGACGGTGTTCATTAACCAGTAGCTTGAATCAGACAAGATCAATTGTAGCTAACTGAATTGAACCATTATCAAACACATTTTCTATTTCATAAGGACCAAGCCATCTTGTGGCGAGTTTACCTTGATTTTCCCTGTACCTGGAGTCATAGAGCAGCGCCCAATCACCAGTAGAGAATTTCTTAGTTCTAATATGGTGGTCATGCCATCTTTTCCTTTGCTGCTGGATAGCTTCAGTATGCTACAGGGAAACTTTCTTTATCTCATCCAATGCATTCAACTGTAGGAGGCATTCCTTTAAGGCTTCTGAAATATCAATGTTAAGCTGGAGAGCAGTCCTTAAGGTCTTATGCTCAAACTCAATTAGCAATATGGCAGTCTTGCCATAGAGTAACTCAAAAGGAGTAAAACCTATAGTTGTTTTCCATGTTGTCCTATAGGCCCAAACTGCTTCAAGAAGGTGACTGCTCCAATCTTTCTTGTGTAATTGTACTGTCTTAGTAAGGATTGTCTCAATATCTCTGTTGGTAACCTCTGCCTGACCATTGGCTTGAGGGTGATAGGGGATAGAATTTATGTGCCAGATCTTGTAATCATTCATCAATGCAATGATTAAGTTTGATGTAAATTGAGCTTCTTGATTAGTAACAAGTTCCCTTGGGACTCCAAACTGAGTAAAAATCTGCTCATATAGGAACTCAGCAACTTTATTGTCACGGGCATGTGTCATTTCTTTCACTTCCACCCACTTGGTTACATAATCAATACAAACCAAAATGTATGATTTCTCATTGGATGGAGGATCAATAGGCCCAACAAAATCTATGCACCACTTATCAAAAGGACTAACTACCACTTGAGGATACAGGGGCATTTCATCAAACCTTGTTGGTCTCCCCATGTGTTGACATCTGTCACATTTTCTGGTGTAGGCTGTAGCATCTTTGTGTAGTGTGGACCAATAGTATCCAGTAGCAAGAACTTTCATAGATGTTCTCTTAGCTGCAAAGTGCCCACCACATGGCTCATCATGACAGGCATGCAAAATGTCATAGGTTTCATCTTCCCTAACACACCTTCTCATGACTTGATTAGGTCCTGTGTAAAATAAACAATCTGTAATCCATGAAAAGTTAAAACTTTTCTCTACCAACAATTGTCTTTCCTTTGGTGAGAAGTGAGCTGGGATCTTGTTGGATACTAAATAATTTGCAATATCTGCATACCATGGGGTTTGAGCAGCAATAGAAAATAGATGTTCATCAGGAAGCTATCATCAATTACCTCAGGGGTGGCAGGTGTAGTTGTTGGAAGTCTTGACAAGAAATCAGCCACCACATTAGCTCGATCTGGCTTGTCAATAACTATGATATCAAATTCCTGCAACAATAGGAGCCATCTTGCTAATTTTTCAGATATGGCAGACTTATTCATGAGGTACCTTATTGTTGCATGATCTGTATAGACAAATATTTGGTAACCAATGACATAATGTCAAAAAAATTTCAGGGCATACACAACTGCTAGCAATTCTTTCTCTATGACAGTATAGTTTAATTCAGGGCCTTGAAGGTTTTTGCTAATGAAATATATAACATGCTCTATGGAATTCTCTTTTTGTCATAAAACTGCCCCTATGGCATAATTAGAAGCATCTGCATATATATGAAATGGAAAACTCCACTTCGGTCCTTGAAGAACAGGTGCCTGAGTAAGTAAGTTCTTAATCTGCAAGAAAGATTTGTCATAAGCCTCAATCCAGTTAAATTCAGAATCCTTAGTCAATAAGGCATATAATGGACTGGCTATTTTGCTGAAATCTTTGATAAATCTCCTATAATATTCAGCATGTCCTAAGAAGCTTCTAACATCCTTTTGTTTCATAGGTGTTTGTAAAGTTAGAATAACTTCTTATTTTGTAGGATCAACTTGAATTCCTGCTTGAGAGATATGATGGCCTAAAACAATTCCCTCTTGCAACATCATAAAGCATTTCACTATTCAAATACAAATTTTGCTCCTTACATCTTTTCAACACTTTCTCCAGATTTTCTAATGCTTCTTCATAAGTAACTCCATAAGTGGTGAAGTCATCCATGTATATCTCCATAGAATCATGAGAAATGTCAACAAAAATATTGATCACTACCCTTTGAAATGTTGTAAGTGCATTGCATAGGCCAAAAGGTAAAACAGAGTAGGAAAAAGTTCCCCATGGATTGGTAAAAGTGGTTTTGTCTTGATCCTCAGGGGCAATTCTAATTTGATTATACCCACTATATCCATCCAAAAAGAAGAAATACTTTTTACTAGACAATGATTCTAGCACTTGGTCAACAAATGGCAGTGAAAAGTGGTCATTTTTAGTTGTTGTGTTCAGCTCCCTGCAGCCTACACAAACTCTCCATTTTCCTTTTTTTAGGAACAAACACCAATGGAGATACCCATTAACTATCTGAAATAGGATAGATAAAACCAGCATCAAGCAATTTTTGGAACTCTTGTTTAACTATTTCCCTGAGTGTTGGGTTTATTCTTCTTTGAGACTGCTTAATAGGTGAATAGTCTTCCTTAATGTAGATCCTATGAGTACAGAGTTGAGGATCTATTCCCTTCATATCCCCATAGTCCAATGCAAAAGTTTTGTGTTGTTCTTGCAACATTGTGACTAGGGCAACTTGTTGAGATTGAGGCAGCTTATTATTGATATTCAAATAGCAGCTTGGAAACACTTCAACTTGCTTAGTAAGATCATTCATGGAGGCTGCTGATAAAGGTGGTGTATGTATTTCATATGGAAGTAAATTGTGATAAACTATAGAAGACTCAGGTTTAAGGCTCTTAGAATTCAGTTGTTGCAGGAAACACTGCTGAGGATAGCTATCTAGAATAGATGAGCTACGCAAATCAGAGTTGGACTGCAAAATGTGTAAAAGTAGGTCATCCTCACTTTGAAGCTATGAAAATAGATTATTTTGTAGCATCATTAGCTGAGCCAATGAATTGACTTCTTCAGTTTCCTCTCCTAAATCTAGCCAAATTGGTTGAGACAAGTCTGACTGAGGCTGGGGAGGTGGATATAAAGCTAATTTCTTTCTTGACTGACCATTAGAAATTGTCATGTTTCCTAACGACATCTTATAAAAGAATCAGTTGTGGCTAACCATGGTCTACCTAGGATGATAGGATATCCTCCCAAAGTTTCTTTAGTGGACAATATGGTAAAATCTGTTAGGTATTTCCAAGACTAAAGGCTGACAATAACATCTTCTACCACTCCATCAAGTGTTACTATAGAACTTTCAGCAAGCTACAGGACGGTGGGTGTAGACCGAATGGTTAAGATATTCAAAGACTCCATAGTATGCTTGGTCATTACATTGATGGTTGCACCAAGGTCAATCAAAACATTTTTTACTATCTGACCATTAATATTTATTTGTACCACAGGACTCTCAGGGTCAGTATATTTTGGAACGACTACCTTCCCTAACATAATATTTTCCAACTATCCTAGAACATGGATAGTTTGAGGATCCTTTTTCTTTCTTCCTGGTTTCTTTAAACAGGCCTCCTTAATAGATTTTCCATAAATTGGGACATCTTTAATGGCTTGAAAAAGAGGAATTTGAATGTGTGCATTCTTTAGCTGATCCCAAATTTCAAAAGTAGACTCTTCCATAGACTTGAATGTAGTAAATTGCAATCTCTAAGGAAAAGGCAGTTTGGCCTGATGCTATAGGACAGGCTCCTTAGAGACAATATCTGATACAGGTATATGTTATGTAGGATCAGCAGGTTGCTCAGAGGTAGAGTCTGGAATCTTTGTAATTACAGGCGGCTGTGGAGCAGGGAGAGTGGTTCCAGACCTGAGATGGATATCATGAATATTCAGGGCATAAGCTGGTTACTAATTGGCTTTTGAAAGATACATAGGCTGTTGTTGCAGCTACTTATTATTATTAGGATTTGGCAATGGTTGAGCAGGCATAGGTGTTTGTTTTAGAGGGTCAGTATTTGCTGTAAGAGATGGCATGAGGGCCGGAGGTTATGGCTGCTGAAACTACAGGGATCCAGGGGGTTGGTTCTGCCATTGTTGAGAACCTCTCCATTGAATATTTTGCTGCCAGTTACCTAGGGGTGGAATCCATTGTCCTTATGGTTGCTGCCAACTTTCTTGAGGAGATTGCCTTTGAGGACTCTGATAGTTAGGCCAGTGTGGTTGAGAAGTATTCCAAGGTGGTGATGGGGCATATGTAGGTTGTCATTGGTTATTGTAATTAGAATAAGGATTACCAAAATTTAAAGGGTCTTGAAGCATACATTGTCTTTGAGCCCATGGTCGCCTTTGTGCAACGAAGAATACTTGATCATCATCACCTTCTACTATCTTAAAATCAGTAGGTAACTACTTAGCCTCCAGATTAGCCACCATCTTACATCTGCAATCATGTTTCTTCTTTTTGCAATGTGGACAGAACTCAGCCAAAATTGTTTCAGTTTCCTCATGTTTCTTCTGAGCTTGCATAGTATCCAACTATGTAGCCATATTGTTTATGATATCCTGCTTGAAATCAAACAGCAAATTTTTTATCTCCATCCATGAAACTCCACTAGTAGAAGACTTTCCCACTATGGCTTGATGACCTCTACCCTTCTTAACAATTGCTTGAGAGTAGTTGAGACATATTTTATTTATATCATCCCAAGACACTTGGGTTATATCTTCTCCTCCCATCAGGTCTAGGGCATCTATATAGGTGTCACTAATTCCCCTTAGGAAAAGTAGTTTCTGAGATTCTTCATTGAGAGTATGGTCTGAATTCTTTTTCAGGGAAAACAAGAATCTTGAGATATAGTCTTCCAGGCTTTCATCCTCCTTTTGTTGAATTTTGAATATATCATCACCCTTATTACCACTCTTACAATATTCCTTGTATTTCTCAAGAAATTTTGTTTGCATGGCTACCCAACTATCAACAACACCCCTTCCCAAACTCATGAACCATCTAAGAGCTCCTTCCTTCAAAGTAGCAGGAAACAACTTCAGTCTGTGAGCATCTGAAGTGTAATCATAGCTGCAATAGAGGATGTCAAACTTGAACAAGAAAGTTTCTAGGTCCTCAATAACTAGTCCATAGAACTTAGGAAGTAATGAAGAAGGGATATTTTTAAGGTTATCATTATCTTGCTGAGAAATGATGGGGAATTCAAAAGCAGGAGGTTGGTTAGGTGGATTTCATGCCATATTTGCTTGATGGAGTATCAAAGCAAATGGATTTTCTTCAAGTTCTTCATCAGCTGGGTCAAATGGCAATTCAACAAACAGGTTTTTAGCAAATAGATTGATATTTTGGTCTCCTCCTTCCTCAAATAGATTATAAGCTGGTTCAGAAATGAATGGAAGGTCAGGGAGGAATCTTCCCAGAGCGTCTCTTCTTCTATGCATGCAATAGAATGAATGGTAAATTGAAGGAATTTTGAAAATGCTTGAATAACAGACTAAACTACTACTAACAATAACTATGAAAGGTTCTTAGATTGGCACCATCTCTGGTAACGGTGCCAAAAATGGTCGCACCCACAAAAGGATATAAAATTCATGGAAAAACTTAACCTGGGAATTGAACATTCCAGCAGGTGACTAATATCTTCTTTTGATCGTTCATTTACATTGTCAAACCAGGGAACGCATACTTGAAATGGAGTGGCACTGTATGTGCACTAAGAACTAGCTTTAGTCACAATTTACTAGAAATAAATGCATGAAATGAATTCTACTTATGCTATAGGAATGTAATGCGAAGCCTTCTAAACTTAATAAAAGCAGAAATTATGACAACTATTACTAAGAGACAAACTATGAACTGGCCTTATGTTGCAGGAACAAACACAGGGATGGATTCCCAATGTTGCAGGAACAATATAAGACTAAGTTTGTGCTAAAACTTTCAAGAATGAAATCTAACTTATAATCAAAAAAAGATAAACAACTAACTAACTATAAATGCTCACTAAGTGGGCCCCCTTAGCAAGCATCAACTAGTTATGCAAGAATTGAACTCAGAACTTCATCAAATTTTATTCATAAACTTGCAATGATATACATTGTTCTGCTTATATGAAAACTAACACAAAATTTTGATTCTTATTATAATACTAACTCTTACATACTCTGCTATGCTTTCTCACTCACGCAGGAGGAACACTTATTTGTATCAGAAAAGCAACTAACTACCTAACTCATAACAGAGAAAGACATGGACATAAATACATCCTAAAACTGAGGAACATACTTCTCATAAATGAAAGCATATCCGTTCAACACGATTCAGAGAGAATTTAGCATTCCACTCTTCCCAGATTAATGATCATTTAGATTTCCTCCCAATGACCCAGTCAGAGAGTCTTCACTAGAAAAACTTCCTCGACACCGTACTGGAAATGGACTTTACTGCAAGGCCGAGATCTTCTGCACTTGACTCATTCATGCTTCCTTCAACAACTTGTGATACACAAGGTGACAAAAGCGAAAGAAAGCACTCATGGAAAATAACACGATACACATTCATTAATCGCATATTAAATCTATTTCATTATTCAAAAACCATATGCATTATATCAGTCATTCGGGAGGTCAAATAGGGTAATTAATAAGACACATAGAGATGTTAAGCTGCAGGAATATAGGAATGTATTGCTATAGGATACTACCTAATTTTAGATAAAAAGTCTTTAATCAAAGAGTTAAAAACAACCACTAGTAATAAGAGTAAGGGTATTAAAAATACATCATAATACTCAAATTATGAGCATATTTTGTGCTCATCATAGGGCCCAAAAAATCTTTATGAAAATGATAGCTACATGGCACGCGATCGAGGGCCGATGAGGAAGTGAAAGGAAGCAATCAAAATAACCCGTAGTGAAGACATGTGGGAGCATTTTGAGGGCCGATGAGAGAGCAAGGAGAAAAATCCTTCAAAGAGTGATGAGTAAACACATGGTTGAGGTCATGGTCACAACCAAAATGGGGTCGATGAAATTCGTCAAAGGCATGGGCCGATACTTAGCCAAAAATCAAACCTAAAGGGAGCATGGTGAATTTTGAATTCATAGCTTTTGGCGACTATTGGGGGCGTTAGAAATGAGGAACATGGAACCCAAAGTTTTCTTTGGTTTGTAGACCAGAGTGCCATCCATTGAGGATGAAATTAGAGCTTGGAAAAGGCCACCTGTAGGGGTGGCTAGTCGTCTTCGGATGGTCTCGCTATTTTGAGCAAATTTTCTTGCACTCTGCCTCAAGTCGAACGTTTCTTTATAAGGCAGTGTCTCAAGTAAACTAACCCCTACCTCACAATGGAATAGTAGTTGTACAAGAGGATAAATGACACCTTCAATGTCTGTTGCAGTAGGAGGGTGGCCGAAATTCTTGGAAGCAGTTGGGTCTTTCTCCTTCAATTTTTTTTGCAATCTATTTGGTTGTGGCGATTGACCCATCTTCAAAAAATGGAGACGATAGTCCCATTTCGCTTCGCTAGGAGAAATTTTCCCGCATGTTGTCCATTGTTTGGTTCAAAGTAGTTGTGGTCACTTTAGTCCGCTAGAAGGCCGAGTGGAAATGGATAAACTTGTTTTCCATCTAGGCAGCAATACCCCAATCTTCGATCCCTGCTTTGGCCAAGTCTTCATCAAAGACCGAATATAGCTTGGTCAACAAATTATTTGCTTCCAGAACCTTTTCTAAGATGAACCGCAATAATTTTTTAATTGTTTCATGAACCTCTTGGCTTAATGTTGTTGCCTTCAAGATGAACCAGAGAGTTGGATGCAATGTTAAGAATAAGGTTTTAATTTTTTCCCAATAAGAAATATATAGCTGACGATCCAATAGGATGAGGTTTGACTGCATGGAGGAGGCTTAGAGAGAGCCCTTTAGAGAGGCGATCTCTGCATCCTTTGAATTAATAACCTTTGTTAATTATGCATTCCTCTTTTTTGCATATGCCATTGCTCCCTGAAGCTACTTATCTCTTTATACTAGTTCTCCTTGGCGTGGGAGTGGTTCGCCAATCCAATGTCAAGAGAGGACTTTGTCTCTTGAAACTTCTTTTCTAACTAGGCCTTTTGTCTCAGAAATTCTAGATGATTCTTTTCTAATTCTTGCTCATATAGAGTGCATTGAGCTACTATCTCTTTATCTTTTTGTTGTAGATTTTACTCCATCAAAGTCAATTGGCACTGATATTTTTGGTTCCTTGCTCGTAGCTCATTGAGCAGCGTGGAGTCAACAAATTGGGACTTATTGAGTTTCTCTTGGATTTTGGTTTGCTCAAAATTTTCCACTCGCACTTTCTTAGATAAGCACACAACTTCTACTTCTAGTGATTTCTCCTTTGTTTCCAGGAAACTAACCCTTTCCTTCACAAGCTTTAGCTACTCCTTTTTCTTCAATTGATAACCAGACTTTAGAAAGTCATTCATCACCACTCACTATGTTTCCTCCATGAGCTCTACCTTGTCTTGCGGCTGAGCTACGGCTAGATCCTGCACCATGGCATACATGTTGTAATCACCTGGCAACATCTCGCCTTGTGGTTTGGTAACATTTGTGTACATGGTGGAAAAACTCAGCATTCATTGTGCTTCATTGTAAACTGTATACACATTGGACTCTGCCTCCCTTTTATCATCCTTTGCTTTTCGATTTTGGATCCTGAGGGCTTGCATTTTCTTTGTGGTTTCTCCCTGGGATATGAATTTGGTTGGCGAGTAAACCATCCCACCAATGATAGGTGTACGAGGAGGTAGGGCAAAAGGGAATACAAGTGTAGAAGGCCCTTGCATTTTCTTTTGTGGGAGATTGACAATTTTTGGGGAGAAAAAGGGAACTTACCATAGTTTAGTTTGTGAACCAGTGGAAGGGATCATTAGTTGTTGTTGTGATGGGGTAGTCATAATTGAGTTTGTTTTCTAAGCATACTGGGTCAGACCCGAGGTAGTAGAGGCAATAGGGGTGCCAATGGTGGCCAAACTTTCAGAAAGAGAGGCAAGGAGAGATTGAGCAGTGGCGGCTGGTGTTAAGGTTCATGAAGGTGTCAAGATAGATGGTCCAATTTGGACAAATTGGGAGAAAGATCTCGCAAACATTGTGGTAGGGGAAGGGAAGGTAGGGTCGATGCTTGTTGTCAGGGGTGTTGTTAGGGGCACCGTGGAAATGGAAGAGGATACCAAATATTGAGAAGTAAGAAAATCGGAAGCGAAAATTACCTATTGAATAGATGTGGGAGATGCTTTGCTTGTCAGTGGACTCTTACTTCAAGCTCCTACCTCGTTGTGAGCACTTGGCTTGCTGCGACTCCTTGTGATCCTTCTTCTGGAATAGCTTCTATGCGCTGTTGTTTAGTGGGTGGGGAGTCTTTGATCTCCACAATTTCTATAGTTTTTGGTTGTTTTTGCTGGAGCACTCTTGATATTCTCAAGGCCTAGGTAAGTTTCTGTGAGGCTCGTGACATATTCAGTCACACATTTGAAGCAACATAGGCTGGAAATCTTGTAGACTTCCTCCTCTGCTGAGCAGAGGATGCTAATGTCTCAGCTTCCTCTTCTGCTTGCTCTTCTCCTTCATCGGGGTCGTCACCTCCACTATTACTTGAGTTGGCAATAGGGTGCTCCTCATCCCAAAGCTTGTCAAACTGCTTATCCTCTTTTATGCTATCATAAGGATTATCAAGTCATTTTGTCTCCTGGTGATACACCCGGAAGGATTTGATCCTCTCATTGGTCCATTCCTCTACATTTCTCAGCTAATTGTATAGAGTTTTCCTATTTTGCAGTATCTGCCACAATGAGATAGAACCTATTCCATGGTGGCCTGATGTCTTCCATGGGGATATGAATCAGTTCAACCAAAAATTCATCTTCATCCTCTAGCAATCTCGCCTCATTTCCTAGTATAGCTAAGGGTTGTGAGTTACCTTGAGGTGATCATAAGGTAAATCATTAAAAGGGTTGTAATCCCACTTGTCATAGATTATTACCAACCCAAAATGATCCAGCTTATCCAGCAATAGTGGGTGTGTCTAATTCCTTTTTAGGGCCACTATTTTGAGACTTTGCAGATAGGTGAAGAATACCTTCATCTTGATGCTTTTCATGCTACAAAAGGTATATCAATAATGCATGCCTTTCAAAACAATTCCAAAGCCAACACTCAATTAGTCACACATGTTAGAAGGCAGAAGGGTTCCCTAGTGAAGCCTCGCATTCAAATGAATGTAAAATCTGCTCTGAAAAACTAGTCACACTTTGGAGTAAAATTATACATAAACTCTGTTTGAGTTAAGGTGAGCCAGTTGATACACTCCTCTCCCAATAAATCTTGCAAAATTGGAGTCAAGAAATAATCCAAAAATGTGTAATAATCAAAAGTAGAAGAGAGGAGAGGGGTCTAGGCAGAAACTGGATTTTTCCTCCTCTTTTCATCAAAGATAGACAACTCCATACGCTCAGCAAAGAAATTAGCATTTTGATATAAAAAAATATAAGCAAGATAGGAGACAAATCTAAACTTTCATTCAACTGGGTACTTGTTAATTTGCTCTAACATCTTCATTACAAGATACTCTACAAAATCATACCAGAAGTAAGATTTTTTCCTATGAAATTGGAAAACTGGGCCCAATTGAAAAGAATGCACCTCTTGGTCAGTGTCCAGACCAAAAAAAAATTCCATCATTGAAAAGGCATCTTGCAGGTCTTCCTTGAAATCATTGTGTAGAGCAGGAATTCTTGGCAGCTTCTTGTGATCTGCTTCAATCCTTTTGGTTTTTTCGTTGTAAAACTCCAAAGCCTTATCACTGGTGCTCCATATATGATCTCCCTATTTTGGAGTAAATGTTTCCACTTCCATCCCTCTTTTCATAGGGTCTAGAATGCACAACATATACCAGAAGGAAGTCAAGCTGATGTTAACTAATAGAGTCTAGCCCTCAATAGTGTTGGTACTTGGGTTGAAATGCTTAATGGTCTCATCGACCAATTCTAGGCAGTATGGGACCATATATTGAGGAAGCCCACTGAACCATACTTTTTTGGCAATTGACATTGCCCTTCTCGACACCTTCATTCTTTTGCAGGAAGCTTCCCTTAATCCTTTAGGGTTCTTTGCAAGAAAGGAATCATGAACATTATCCCAATCTTCCTAAACTAAGTTCTGGTCTTTGTAGTTTTTTGGCCTATCCAATGCCTTTGTGTTTTCCCATTTTGTCTTGTCTACAATACTCAGTGTAGCACAAGAAATATTCTCAAAGAAATTAACGGTTGGTGCTCCTTGTAGAGCTTTAGCTAATTTTTGTGTCGCCACTGGCCTAACTCCCTGACTTGAACCTTCTACCATTGATAATCTACAGGAAGCCTTTTTCTTTAGCTTGAACTTTCTACAACTTTACTTCAGCTTTGGTTGTGCACTAGGAAATTCTTTTGCTCTAGGCAGCGTATTTGAAAAGACCTTTTGAATGCCCAAATTTTTTGCATGCAATACTTAGCTATTTTTTCTCAAGGTGGTAGATAGAAGTTACCTTTTTTGCATTTAATGTGGCATGCATTGCTAACTCTTTAGCTTGTGTGAGATGAATTACTTTCCATTTTGAGTTGACAAAAATTCATAATTGTGATTATCAACAGTATTGTACATCATGATTTTCTTGGAACTTGAGCCGATGCTTTGCAAGCAACCTAAGCATTCATATGCATTGGCAATTAATATCCCAAAAAGAATGATTAAGCCAAAGATGTGATCAACATTTAAAAAGATATAAGCTCTGCCTTAGAATGAGAAAAACACCTAGAGAACAACACCTTAGTCCTTAGTTGTGCATAATACCACCGATTGTTGCCACCAGTTTAAGCTAATTAATTAGCCCTTATTAGTTTTGCACGTAGCAAACCATACTCAGTAGATGCAACTGGGTGGGAAATTTGAGTAGGCTTGGGCACAACTTTCAAGTTGGTACTCAATTAACATCACGTTTATGGCAAGTAGACTACCACGCCTTTCCTCACTCTTTCTATAAATAGGCATCTAAGCAGTAGTGAAATCACACTTAGCAATTTGAGTAGAATTAGTATTAGGTAATTGGTGTAGTAGTTTAGCATTTGCAGTTGCATAGCGTTCTCATAGGCTAGACTTAGGTGCTTTGCAAGAATAGTTTTAAGGTATTAATAGAGACTCTGACAAGATGAACACTCCAATTAGGCTAGTATCACATTGCCTTTTTAGGAGAGATTTCTACTAGGTGCTTAAAAAGGATGACAAAGAACAAGCATTTGTTGTCCATCATAGCCATTAAATGGGTCTTGGGACGAGACTTCCTTGAGTACAAGGACAAGTATTGAGTTAACACTAACGTGTGCTCACACTTTTTCACCTCCATGCTAGATATAGGAATTCCCAAGCCATTGATTCTTCATTTGGTGAAGGAAATTTTCCCCAAGAAATACCTAAATGGCCTCGGTGAGATCGTTGCAAATGCTACATATGGTGGGGGAATTCTAACTGCAAGCGACCTCCAAAGGTTTATAGAAGAGGACAAATTCATGTCGTGGCTGGCATTTCTAAGTGGATTTTGCCTCTAGACTCGGGATGAGCACCACTAGAGGGTAACTCGAGCCTACCACTTCTTGTTTCGCATCTACAACGTGGTGTCATTTTACAACATCGACTAGTACACAAATTTCAAGAACCTAGTGTTCCCTTCGCCTACCTTTGCTCCATTGGATGATGCTACTATTGTTGATGCCCCTGTTGACAAGGATATTGTGGATGTTTCCATTTATGTGTCTGTTTCTATTGCTCATGCCGTGAATTGAAGACCTGTGTTTTTCTCTTTGCTTTCAAAAATATAATAGTAATTAGTCCCTTTTTGTATACATGCCTGAAAAAGGATTTTGTAAAATATATAAGAAGAAGTAGAATAGACTATACTTTTGGAAGCATGGCCTATGAGCCATTCTGAAAATGTAAATATAAAAGCATATATAATGAAAATATATCCTTATATAATCATTTTGTTGTCTTCCTTTAGATTCTACAACTGGGCCATCTTCTTCCTTTTTTAGCATGTATGTATGAATTTAGTTTTGCATGTGGGTGTTTGATTTTTCAGTCTGTTTAGCTATGAGTTCATTTCTCTTACTCTTAGAAATAATGGGTCACTTGTTCCTTTCCACCTCAAACCATACAATAAATGAAAAGACCGGCCAACAAAAAAAAAGGAAAAAAGGGAAAAAGCGTATAAACATATTTACATGGGTATGGAAAGCAAGCTTAATTGAATATCTTCAGGTGAATTTTGCTGACCGGAATTCTCAGTGCTTCTTTTTCCATAGTCTCTAACTCATATGCATTGTGCTCCTTGCATTGAATTATTCTGAATGGGCCTTCCCAAAGGCTATCAAACTTTTCATGTTGGCCTGGCTTTGCGGCCCTTTCATTATATTTTAGCACCAAGTCTCTGCACTTTAGGCCTTGGTCGGACATCTTCTTGTCAAACCACCTTTTATCCACTTGTTGGTGATTAGTCATCGCCGTTAGGGACTTTTCCCTTTTTTCTTGTACTTCTAGCAACTCGGCTAACTGCACCTCCATTGCACCATTTTTCTCCACCTTGAGAGACTTTAGCAATTGCAACACCAAGATCTCCATAGAGATTGGCAATAGTGCCTCTTTTCCATAAACTAGCTCATACAGTGAAGTCTTGAGGACTTGCTTTGGAGTTATGTGGTCCACCCAGAGCACTACTCAAAGGTTTTTATGCCACTCCCTTTGGTATTTTGACCCAATTCTTTTGAGGAGTTAGACCAAATTCTTTTTTGTTGATTTGGCTAATTCATTCCCCTGCAGGTAGTAATTTGATGATGTTTCAAGGAATATGTCATGTGTAAATGCGAATTGACTTACCTTGGAGCTTAGGAAAGCTTTAGCATTTTTGGAGATGATAGTTTTGGGTGGGCCAAATATCATCACCAATTCCTCCAGGAAATCCACTATCTCTACCTCTATTCCATTCTTTAGTGACACGGCTTCAGTCCATCTCGTGAAGTAATCTGTGGCCGTTAAAATCCATTTATGTCCTATGCTAGAGGCTAGGTTGATCATTCCAATGAATTCCAAACCCCATTGTGTGAATGGCTTATCAACCACTATCAGAGTGAGAGGCATTGTGGAATTATTTCTTCTTCTAGTGAAGAACTGACATTTGCAAATTTTCACCGAGTAGGAATCATTTAATAGCGTCGGCCAAAAATAGCTCGCACACATAATTTTGATGGCGGTTGTCTTTGTGGAGAAATGCCTGCCCACGGAACTACTGTGGTAATTTTCGAGGATCCTTTTTGCTTGCTCTATGGTAACACATCGCAACAAAATGCTGTTGAAATTTCTTTTGAACAGGATCCCTTTATTGAGCGTGAATCCCCTATTTTGCAACAAGTAAAATCTCCTCTTCTGAGAAGGAAGGCCTGACGGATACTTTCCTATCTACATAAATCTTATTCTATCTGCCAGCCAACAACCTTTGGATTCTAACTCATTCATTAGGAATAGTTTTGGCTGCTCTTCTTTGGTGGTTATTTCTTCATCATGCACAAGATATTCGCACAGTCCTCTTCCTTAGACAGTTTTTGTAGGTTTAACCTCAATGTCGTACTCAAGTATCTTGGTGATCTAATTGGCTCTTTTCACGGTGATTTCTCCTTCCATGATATATTCGTGCACACTAGAATGTGTAACATAGATGATCACCTTATTGCAAGATATTAGGTATTAGAACTTCTTGAGTCCCTTAACTATTGCAAATGCTTTCCTCTCTACAAAGTTGTAGTTTGTTTCATATTCCTTCAGGGTCCAGGAGTGAAAATCTATCAAATGTCCTCCCTTTCCCTCATCATCTTTCTGAGTTAAGATAGTAGGAATGTTTGACTTGCTACTGAATACATACATTATGAAGTTCTTTGATAGGTCTTGGGTTGACCAAAACAAGAGCGGAAGAGATAGCATCCTTGACTTTCTCAAAGGCTTCTCTGGCTTCTTTTGTCTATTTGAATGTTTGATCCTTTTTCAGCATTAGGGTAATTGGCCTAATTATTCTTGCAAAATAAAAAGTAAATTTGCTAACAAAATTTACCTTCCCCAAGAAGGACTGGATGTCTTTCTTGTTGATTGGGAGGGGAAGCTCTTTGATTGCTTTCACCCACTCAGGATCAATTGAAATTCCTTCTTTGGACACTATGTGCCTCAGTAGTTTTCCTTACGATACTTCAAAGACACATTTTTTGGGGTTCAAGGATATCTCAAACTCTTAGCATTTCTTGAACACCATCTCAAGATGATTAAAATGATCATCATCGGACTTGGAGAACACTTTCAAATCATCCAAATAGATCAGGATAATATTGTTGACTAGTTTTCTAAAAGCGATATCCACTTCCCACTGGAAGGTAGCCCCTACATTTGAGAGGCCAAAAGGTATCTTGGTGTATGTGAATGTTCCCCACTTGGTAGTGAACGTTGTCTTATGTTGATCCTCCTATTTGACCCAGATCTAATTGTAACTGGAGAATCCATCTAACAGGGAAAACATCTCTGACCCTACCACCATTTGCAGGATTGACTCCATTGAAGGTATCGGGTAATGATCCTTCAGGGATGCTCTGTTTAGGTCCTGAAAGTCCACACATAGGCGAATATCTCCATTTTTCTTTTGAGCCATGACCAAATTGGATACCCACATGCTATGCTTGATTGAGAAGACAATTCACGATTGGATTACCTTTGTTAATTCTTGCACCATTAGCACTTCAATCTTGGGATTCACTGGTTTTTGTTTTTGGTGAATAGGCTTTGCACCATCTGCCAACTCTATTTTGTGTTGAAAGATATCAAGATCATATCCCCTAAGGTCATCGTATGACCAGGCCACCACTCCATATATTTTGTAGATGTCGATAAGCCTTTCTTTATCTAAATACAAGACATCCTTCCTGACCTAAAGGTATGCATAGTCACTTTTGTCTGCTACAAACTTCATTTGTCATTTCTTGCATCATCACAATCGAAAATGTTTTTGAAAGTGAGCAATCCTTTACGAAGCTTGTTGGATTTCAACTAGATGATTTTTCCTTCACAGGCTTTAGTAATCTTTGATTGGAGCTGGTAAGAAATTCTCCCGACTGTTGAATGAATGAGGCAATGTGTTCATCACTGTCAAACACTTGCCAACTTTGGTTGTTGTCTGGAATCGCTAGTCGGAGTGTTTGTTGTGAATGAGATCGGAGGTAGGATCAAACTGAGAGCTGATTGATGCCATGCAATCCGCATCTATATTATGTTCTTAGGGAATTGTCTGAATGTTGAAGGCTTCAAAACCCTCAATCAGGTCCCAAACTCGGTGTCTATAGGATCGCATGTGAACATTCCTGGCTGCAAAAATTCCTCAGACTTGATTGACTAGTAGTTCAGAATCTTTGAACACCACCAATTTCTTAATTCCCATCTATTCCGCAAGGCTAATAACTTGCACGAGTCCTTTGTATTCAGCTTCATTGTTCAAGCAGGTGAACTGGAAGTGGAAAGACCTTAGTGTTTTTTCATTCTATGGGGATATTAAAAATATTCCAGCTCCTACACCATTCTTGCCTCTTGCTCTATCGAAATGCAATTTCCATAGTCTTGAGGCTTGATCGCCTTCAATTTCTTTGAAACCTTTGGGAGCACTTGATCTTCATCGTAGATGACATAGGTGCCCATCTCGATAGCATGGTAGTTTTTGAAAGGATCAATATCTATATGTTTTCTCAAGAGAAAATCTTCTTGATCATTCTGGTCTTTGGTCACTTTTTCATCTTCTAGTAGCTCAATGCAATACTTTTCTTGCTTGGTGATAGAGGTATGCGCAGCTTCAAAATTGATCATGGCTTCATCGGCTACATGTTTCAAATGTAAAGCTTTGAATTCTATCTTCATTTTTATGCCATGTTTAGTTCTAAGGATCAAATGCAACTAATCCGAAGACAAATATCTGCCCACCTTTGAAGTAAATTCTTGAGATAGACAGAGGTTGAACATGGGGGAACATTTATAATCATAGTGTCTTACGACACTGTGATACTAGGGCAAGTGAATAGGGTCAAGGGAACTGCTTTGATGACACCTATAGTTTCGACTATGTTTCCATCAAGTTGCATCACTCCTCTTTTTAAGGGTTCATAGTTGAGTCCTAAAGCTTCAGCTATTTGTTTAGGCATAACTGTGGTGCTAGCACTGGAATCAATCATGGCGTTGTGTAATAATTTCTCTCATATAATGAGAGTTAAGAAGAAGGGTTGAGGATTTGACTTATCTCTTACTTCAACAGGGGCCTCCACTGTGTTGTTTGTAAGAACTTTGGCAAAAGATGTTTGATCAACAACCCTTGCTTTGAGCAACTGCTCCATTGGCTTTGGGCTTATGTCTTCCCGGAGAGCCTTTTGTAGTAGCGTCTTCTATTCTGGGATGGCTAGAATGTCCCAGAGAGACACATTAGTGGAGGATTTCTTCAATTGTTCAACCACATTGAACGGTGGTGGATTCAGAGGTTTCTGCTCCTTAGCTCTTGTTATAATAATTTCCTTTTGCAGTGGGCATTTCGGCAATGTTGAGGAGGTACTAGACATCTAGTTAGGAGTACCTTTAGGTTGTGGATTGACTAGTTGTAGAACAACTAGTTCACCTGTAAATCTCCTCTTCAAATGAGTATTGTAGTTGGATTGTACCTACAGTTTTTTAGATGTGGATGCATCATTGGTAAACACCACTTCTTCTTCTTCCATCCATGAGAAGAGTGTGTGGTCGGGAGCAATGTTCACTTCTTGTTCTAGTGACATCCCTTGCATTTGCACAGTGAGCACTACATTGTCCATTTGCAAAGAGGTGTACACATAGCTTCTAGGATTCGATGTTGTGGCTTC